>JANRFK010002918.1:2759500-2774137 GCA_030068395.1 Apalone spinifera | reverse complement strand
CACGCTCCAACGACCGTCACGGGTGGTAAGAAGGAACTGAGGTGGGGGAGCACCGGCAGGGGTACTTATGCCCCACCATGGCGGCGCCACTCCAGGGGGCGATATGGGTACCGCTAGGGAAAACGCTTCGGAAGACGCGGTGCACGCAGTGCGCACACCTGATTTGAATGGACATGAGCAACCACTCGAAGAAGAAAGAGCAATTCTTAACACATGAGCATACTTATATAAATCCCAGGTGCCAACTGTGCCTGCAAAACGCCACCACTCACCTGTTGTTGTCCCTGTTGGGTCTGTTGAGTGGTTTGCTGATTTGCTGAGTTAGTTGCAGCAGCTGCTGCTGCAGCTTGCTGTTGGAAGAGACTGGCAGGATAAACTCCCCAGGGAGTAACTCCATAATACTGATGAGGGACAACCGCAGGGCCTGAAATGTCAAAGGAGAATTCAGTCAACTTCTGTAATAAACAAGACCTGCTCAGCAGTGAGCTGCCACCAAATACACCTACACATATCAGGCCTGATTCAAAGTCTATTTTAAAGTTGATCGCAAAGGATTTTAAAACCACCGGGCTCAGGAGTGTAGTTCAGGGTAAATGGAGTTTACCTGCTTTGCATTTGGAGAATATGGCATTTAGTTGAGGTTAGTTGCCCAGTTCTTGTTTGACTACTACACCATTAATTGGCCTCTGCCTATTTTTTCCTTCTATCAAAACATATAAATAGGGCCTGAAAGTTTTTTCTTCTGCTTGGTTTTTGCTTTATATACACCAGGCACATCAATGTTTAGCTGGACTCTCAAGTGAACTCCAAGGCCACCATTGAAGATGTCAAAATAACCAGACCGTTATTTGAAAACAATAGGCTTGGTAGTGTGGACACTCTGCTTATTTCGAAATAAGAAGGGTTACTTCGAAATAACTCCCTAATGTAGACCAGGGCCTAGTTACATTTTTTCAGGTTTACAACAGCATTGACAAAAAGCTGATTCTGCTCTCAAGATTCCTGTGGTGTGTCATTTATTTCTCCAGCCACCTGGGAGATCTCTAAACTAGGGAACACCCAAATTCAATGCAAAAACAAGCAGAATTAAAAACAAAAACAGTAAAGGCCTTTCAGGCTTTTTTATATACCACATAAACAGTAAATCAGGGGTCTCAAACTCATAGTCCACAAGCCATCTGTGGTCTCAAGCAATTCGCAATCTGGCCCAGGAGACTGAGAAGAGGGGGTGTACCGGTACCCCTCCACATCACCAACTCTCTCCCACATTGCATCCTGTTCCAGAAGGACAGGGCCTCGGGCAGCAGCAGCGGAATGTGCAGAGGAGTGGGGTGGGGGTGCTGTGCTGCTGCCAACTCATGCCAGCCCCCACCCCCAGTAATCTCCCTCAAAGCCATATCCCTCAGGGGACAGGGTGCAATGGGGGGGGGGGGGGGGGGGGGGGGGGGGGGGGGGGGGGGGGGAGGAGAGAGAGAAGGCTAGGCAGTGGCGGGAAGGGGCAGGGCTTGGGGGATGGGTATTAGCACACACATTCCTGAAATAATAGAAGGATAAAAGGGCCCAGATCCCATTTTTCCATGTTTTATACCATATTTCAGAGAATATGTTTTTTTCATAAATGATAATTGAGAGTTTTCATGTGGGGTGTTTCAAATTCCAAACCTCTCAGTTATTTTAGATAAGGCCCGGCTTAGCCTTAGTTTTCCATCTGATGTGCAGTCAGATGGCGAAATGTGTATGCTGCACTAACTGGTACAATATATCCCATCTAATACAATAAAATTGGGAAGCAATACCAATTTTATGTCTGCTAGTCTTTTGGAGTGAGCAGCAAAAGGTTAACAAAAATCTTCTAATTTCTACTTTTTTCAAAACCAATGCAAAATCTACTTGAGGGGTACATTACTGTTTGCAGTGAAAATGACTTTAAACTGGATGTCTGAATGAGATACAACACTACATTTTACATCATACATACAGGACGGTGTCCCTAGCGTCTGTTTCTCAGAAGCTGAGAATGGGCAACAGGGGATGGACCACTTGATGATTACCTGTTCTGTTCATTCCTTCTGGGGCATCTGGCATTGGCCACTGTCGAAAGACAGAATACTGGGCTAGATGGACCTTTGGTCTGACCCAATATGGCTGTTCTTATCTGCACTCTACAGTGTCGCAGACGGGTGTACAGACAGATATTTTTGTCAAGGTCCAAAGGTATAGTCAAAGTCCAGATTCCAGAGAAAACAGCAATATAACAATACCAATAAGTAATAAAAAGATTTCAGTGTGTTCAAAATCATATAACAGTCCAGATTTGGCCTGTAGGCAGCCCACTGTCTACCTCAGCTGAGACTGAGGAACGGACAAGCAGTGCATTCCTACATGGCGCATTAGTGGATCTGATGAGAGTTCAAATGCAAAATGCTGCAATTTAAAACAAATTTTGTCTGTCACAGATCATTAAAATATATGCAAATGATGGAAATGTAACAAAGATGTGAATGAAGAGAAGATGGGTCTCTGCATCAAAGAAAAGGAATTCCAAGCGTAAGTGTAGCATAGAAGGGGGAAGGAAGACAGAGGAGGATACCAATGAGGCCATTAAACAGGAGGCCCAACAATTATAAATCCTTGCCTCAAAAAAAACCACACCACACACCAAACAACAACAACAAAACTCCCCCCCCCCAACTGTTGAAAGCAAGTTCCAAAGGGGTCGCCATGTGAGTCTGTATCTGCAAACACAACCAGGAGTCCTGGGACATCTTAGAGGACTAACAGATTTATTTGGGCTTTGCCAGGGACATGGAAATGCAGGTTGAAAGAAAGACATTGGGCTGTGAAATTGGTACCAACTGCTGTGCTGCAGGTGCACCACCTGAATTATGCTGCAAGATGGTGAAATTCAGCAATACCATTACATTGATGGTAGCGCTCGTCAGTCTTACTGTGATGTCCTTATCAAATCATTTTAAATGTGTCTGTCTACATAGGATGTGTGTACCACCAGTCACTAAAGTATCTAAACACTCTGCCATCACAGCACTTTTGCATGGTGAAAAAAAAAAAAAAATCACCCGATGAACAACCTGGGTGCCAGTGCCAGACGATAAATCAGGGTGAGCAAAGATCTGTTCCCATCAAAATCAGTTTGTTTTAATACATTAAAATACACACTCATGCTCTGAGCCAGAACTCCATTAAAGGTGAGAAAAGTGATTAGATTTCCCACTCAAAAGATCTGCTCCCAAGCAACAGCAGCTTATTTTACATGTTCAAATATCTTTTAGTCCAATTATCATTGCACAAGAATACCGAAGGCACAGCCCATCAAATGGCCCCAGCATGCTCCAGCCCATCTTCATGTAAGCAACAAAGGTGCTTAAATGAAAATGCACCAGTGCCTGCTGGAATCTAATCAAAGCTTGCTGAGGCCTGTAGTTCTTGCAGGCCACACTTCTATACTGCAAACAGGGTAGCTGCCAGCATTCTGGCACGTTGCCATGACAACTTTCATTTGGACAAAAGAGCAGAAATCTCTATTCCAAACCAAAAGAAGTCCGGTTTATATTACTCTGAGCTCTAACTACTGTGCACACATGGTCTGGACTCTCTTACTCAGCTAGAGTAACTACACCTTTCGCTGTAAAAAAGGGAAAGGTTATTGAAGTCTGCAGTCAGCTCTTTTAAACAAGGCACTCTGAGTGTTCTGCAAGTCTGGCTTACGTGTGTCTGAGCACATGGTGAGGTTCTCATTCCCAAGCAGCTCTCTCACTTAGGGCAAGCATGTCACCACTACCAGAGCTGTAAAACTGGCAGTTATTCTTTTTATTTTCAAAAGACTAACAGAACTTTACACTTACGAAAGGTCTCCTATAAGAGGAAGAACATCCCAGTGAATTTGAAGTCAATACTTCTACTGTGCACCACACACACTGATAAGTTTATGTATATGCAATAATTTCTTTCAGCATGTACACACTTTAAGAAATACAACTAAGCTGAACAGCAAATGTGGTCATAAGGTAAAAATGGTTCCCTTCAACATCAGTGTTACCACCTCATCTGTACCGGTCATTATAAAAATCACACCATTCATGTGAATCAGAGTATGAAGACTCGCACTCAATGGGGGATTTCGCAGATACCCATTGGGAAAATAATACGGCAGAAGACAGGTTATCCAACAAGTTCTTGAAATGTACTGGGGACCACTTTTTGTTCCTGAAGGTGGAGAAATCCACTATGGGAGAGGCTGTGGTAGATTTGATTTTGACATAAGTAGTCGATTGAGAATTAGAAAGTGGAAGGCAGCTTGGGTGAAAGTGATCATGAAATTATAAGAGCTCATGAATGGTGGGAAAACGGCACAACAAAGATGGTGGTTTTAAGATGACAGACTTTAGCAAACATAGGGAGTTGGTAGATAAGAGCTCATGGGAAGCAAGTCTAAGGGGAAAATATAGTTCAAGGGCACAAGACCAATTATCCCACTGCATAGAAAAGATAGAAAGGATGATTAAAACCACACATCACTTAACCAGGAGAACTGAATGATCTGAAACTCAAGATAGAGTCCAAAAAACAGTGGAAACGAGTTCAAATAATAAAAGACAAATAAGCATGGGAGGGATAAAATTAGAATGGACATATCACAAAATATGATTAAACTAGAGACAAAAGGATAACAAAAACACATTCTACAAATACATTAGAAGCAGGAGGAAGATCAAGGACAAGCTAGGCCATCAAGGAGACATTAACAGAAAATGTGGAAATGCCAGATAAGCTGAACTTTTTGTTTCACTTTTCACCAAAAAGCTTAGTAGCGACTGGATATCCAACATAGTGAATGCTCTGAAAGTGATGTAGAATCTGAAGCTAAAACAAGGAAAGAACAAGTTAAAAATTACTTAGACAATTTAGATATCTTCAAGTCTCTAGGGCCTAATGAAGTACATGCTACAATACTCAAGCAGATGACTGAGGAATTATCTGAGCCATTAGAAATTATCTTCTATAAGTCATGGACAATGAGGGGGTCCAGAGGACTAGAAAAGGGTAAATACAGAGATAATCTATTAAAAGGGGAATAAGGACAACCCAGGAATTACAGATCAGTCAGATTAATTTCAGTATCTGGAAAAATAATGGAGGAAATAATTAAGTAATTAAGTAAATAATTTGCAAACAAGTAAAAATAATAACCTGGTAAGTAAAAATTGGCATGGATTTGTCAAGAACAAATCGTGTCAAATCAACCTGGTAGCTTTCTTTGACCAGGTAAAAAGCCTTTTGGATGGAGGGAAGTAGTAAATGTGAGTCTGTATTACTTGCCCTTCTCATAAATGAACCAGGGAAACACAACTTAGATGCATAACTGATTGGAAAACAATTCCTGGAGACAGTTATCAATGTCAAACTAGAAGGATGGCATATCAAGTGGAGTGCCATAGGGACTGGTCCTGGGTGTAGTCTGGTTCAATATCTTCCTTGATGATTTAAATATTGGCATAGAGAATACACTTAGGAAGCGTGCAGCTGATACTAAGCTATGAAGGGCTGCCAGTGCTTTGGAGGATAGGGTTACATTTCAATGTAATCTGGTCAAATTGGTGAAATGGTCTGAAATAAACATTATGAAATTCAATAAATGCAAACTACTCCACTTAGGAAGGAACAATCAGTTAGTTGTACATATATAAAATGGAAAATGACTAGCTAGAAAGAATACTATGGGACTGGAACATGGAGGACCCTAGTGGTTCACACGCTAAATATGAGCCGACTGTGTTACACTGTTGGGGAAAAAAGCAAAAATCATTCTGGGATGTATCAGTAAGAACTGTGTAAGCAAGAAAAGATTTAAAGACCCAAGTTAGTATAATCTGCAGAAGAGAAAACTGAGCGGGGACATACATTTTCAGGTACATAAAAGGTTCTTACAAGAAGGAGGGAGAGAAATTGTTCTCGTTAGCTTCTGACGATAAGACAAGCAACAATGGACTTTAATTGCTACAAGAAAGGTTTAGGTTGGACATTAGGAAAAGTTTCCTAACTCTCGGGGTATTTGATTAGACACTTGAAAGAACTGCTTAGGGAGATTGTGGAATCTCCATCAATGGAGTTTTTAAAGAGCAAGTTAGACAATCACCTGTCAGACATGGTCCAGATAATACGCAGTCCTGCCATGAGGCAGGGGACTGCACTAGAAGACCTTTCAATGTCCCTTCCAACCCTACGATTCTATGATTCACTGACTCAAAATATCAGTGAAGTTTGCAAAAGCATATTAGTAGCCTTGGAAGGATTATCAGCACTTACTGATAAAAATCTAAACAGATTTCACCATGTACCCAAAAACCAGACAAATATATTTCTGTAATATCAAAATTTACTGTTAGGAAAAGTAAGAAAAATAGCATTTGAGAACACATCTGAATCAAAATCCAGTGATTTAGATTTTTGAATTTGGCTCATATATGGGCTAGCAAATGAATAGTAAAAAAAAGGTACAATTTTTGATAAGGATATTTAACTTTGTCTATTTTGACATATGTTCACCATTCATTTTAACACTTTGTGAAGTTTTAACTTTCTGAATTTAACATCTACTGTCATTAAATTGTTTGACCCTCTCCCATAATCTTCTGCAGCTGTGAAATGTTTTTAAATCTACAAATGTTTAAAAATAAGTATCGATATCAGCAGGGCTTGACAAACAGCAGCAAAAGCCACTCGCCAGCCCCGCACTGCGCATGCGCAAGAGCCGCATGGGCGAGTAGATTCTATAGTTTGTCGAGCCCTGGATATCAGTCAAAATATATAAAAAATAATTCTAACAAACCTACATGTTATCAACTTGTTTATTGAATCCGCTGAAGAGTAACTGGAAACAGAATGCTGATAATTTGTCAGGGAATCCCAATTTCCAGTTAATTGGCACCAAACACTTTCTTTATTTTATATCTTTTTAAATATGTCACAAACTCTCATCTCTCTCTGCAGAAATAGTGATATCTCCATCAGAATGTCAACACTAAGTTTCAGCCTGTATCTCCATTCAAATCAATTAAAAAAAAAGTCCTTGTTGAGGGAAAAGCTTCTCTGGATTGAAATCCCTGGAAGATGATGTAACATCCCTCAATTGGCACTGCAAGCCTTAGGTGCACATCACGATAAATCCTCCCTTCTTTTGAAGGGGACCTATAACTTCATTTCGCCCATTTCACCAACATTAAACCCCTGTGTTTTCAGTTTAAACCCATTTTTACCAAATATTTCCCACTTTTAACAAAATATTTTTTATTTCACCATACTTTTCATTTGTGATCACAAATTCTGGCTAGGCCAAAATAATTCTATAACTGGAGCTAGATTTTGTTTTTTGCAGCTTCAATACCGCTGCAAGAAGTTTGCTTTAGAATAAATTTACCACTTTCTAGACTTATAGGTGAAGTAACAGGCAGCCTTCTACATAGAAGCAACTCAGGGTAGCATCTTCTTGGTCTATTTGTTATTAAGGCTATTAATGTTTCCTTCCCTTGCAAAGTTTTAAGTCATTAATTCACAACTGCACAGCCATCACATGGTAGTTTATTGACTTCCAAACTATTACAACATCTGTTTACAGAAAGCTATGAAATCCATTTTTATTGTAGATTTTCAAAATTTATTATTTTCAAATTTTATTTTTTTCTATTAAAATAATTCTCTGTGGAAGTTTTGTTATCTTGCTATAATGACAATTAAGTAACTTTACTATAAATGTGTAAAATTTTCAGAACTAGACTGCAATGGGAAAAATAGATTTTACCAAAAAAGTCCTACAATTTAGAACAAAACATCCTGCAGATATACAGTAAAAGTAACTCATTTTAAAACACTTTAAAGTAGCACTCAGTAATATGACCAAACTGACACTGCTGAACAGAAACTCAAGAAGTCTACAGAAGAGCCTCTTAGAGTATCAATTTAACTAAATTAATAATTGAAAATTAAAAAAATATATATACTAAGCATAAAATAATACAGTATAGCTTTGCAGTAATCACTGTTGCCATTTTAAACTCAATACTTTCAAGCTTCCTATATTCTGAACTATCAAATCAACAATTAACTGCTGAGTTGCATTACAAATCGACAAATTTAAATGTCATTTTTGCCATCTCCATCGTGGTAAACTATGGTTAGCCTTTTAGTGTTTTCCTCAGAAAGTGTCTGTAAATAGATTTTATATTTGCTATAGAGTCTCTCTTTATGATGATGTACAATAGGGCAACCTCTGCTTTTTTGACACTTGTCCCTTCATAATCTTCCTTTAAGTGCAAAGAGCCAGTGGACCTGGGATAGTCTCATTCTGAATGCTGTGCAGAAAACAACACCCCTTCTTGATACTGCTCTGGGGAAGAGTGGATGAGAAGTGGTAGCCTCCTGTACTGATCAGTGTTCTGTTGCATTGCAGGAGCCTGTCAGGAATCAATCTCACGGACCAGTTGCAACATGTCTTTTGCTGGATGGACATCCCAATGTTTGGCGAATTTGCTGAAAGCTTCAGGTCATTTTTCCAGAATATTTCTCTTCTCTCTTATGGAGATGTCTTATGGAACAGTTTCCAGTTGTGGAATACCTTTTAGACATGTTTAAATGGGGAGAGGGGAAGCCCGCACAAGTTGTAGCATGCTATGTTTCTAAGAGGAGTGGGGAACCGTTTTTGGGTTGGAGCCACTGACCCGCCGAAAAAAATCAGACAGGGGCTGCACGCAAATGAGAACCCCCCCCCCAACCTCTCACCAGCATGGGCTCCCCAATGCTGGGGGGAGCTCTGAGCCTCAGGGGTCAGATCCCGGCAAGCTGGGGGCTGCATCCAGCTTCCAGCCCTTAAGCTCCCTACCCCTGTTCTAAGTAGCCATCATTAATCAATGGTGGTGGTGAAGAGCGAAAAGGAATATACAAAACATTTTTGTTATAATGCCCTTCACAATAGCAAACCTTGGGCTATAGTAAATCCCATTCCTGGAGTTCTTCCAGCCTCAGAGCTGCAAGGGGGCTCCAGGACCATAGCAGGGAGATGGCATTATGTTTTGTACTGAGTTAGATTCTATTTTTAAATATTGTAGGATTCAGAGTTACTGTTTGGATTCTGCAGTTCCGGACATGTGCTTGTTCATGCAGATTCAATATGGTTCTACTAGCTCCCTACATCTTGGCTTTCTTCCATTTCATCTCAGCCTTACCTGTGTGCCAATAATAGACTTTACCTTAACTCCTTTTGCCTTTCATTTTTAGTGTGTCCCAACCACATCTAACATTTATTTCTTCAAAATGACTTTTTAAAAAAAAGAGGCATTATAATCCTGAAAGAGCTGCTTATAATTTTGATTCCTCACATGCTGTTTTATGTACTCAACCAAAAATACCATCTGATCTGGTCATCAGGGCCGGATTAAGGGGGGGCTAGACGGGCAGCTGCCCGGGGCGCCAACCTATGGGGGCGCCTGATTGAAGTGGTAAAGGGCACCACGCATCCGAGGGTGGGGCCACGCATGCGCCACGCGCCCACTGCCCGGGGTGCAAGTATGGCTTGGTCCGGCACTGCTGGTCATACTTGTAATCCATTCATCATAGGTTGACGAAGGTTGGCACCCAAAGCTTAAATGCTAATAAACAATTATGTAACAGCTGATAAATATTACAAGGATAAATAATACCCCAAACTTTCTATTCCATATTGCTCAAACCAGAATACTGTAACACTTGATTGCAATAAATACAATTCAGCTTCATTTTAATTTTATCTTGGATTGAAAAGAAGGGTTTACAGCCTGCATAAGAATGAAACATTATTTACCTCCATTGAGTAATGCATGCCCCAATCTAATTGCATATGTTCAAAATTCATGTTCCCCACAGATTTCTTTGCTTCCTTACAGAAAAATGACAGGGAAGCAAATATATGGCTGTCTATATTTGTGGATTAATAACTAGAAATAAAAAGGTCAAACCTAGATACATTAGATACAGAGAGGGTTTGTATCAGAGGGGTTTGTATCAGAGGGGTAGCCATAGTCTGAATCTGCAAAAGCAATGAGGAGTCCTGTGGCACCTTATAGACTAACAGATTTATTGGAGCATAAGCTTTTGTGGGCAAAGACTCACTTCGTCAGATGGTCTTTGCCCACGAAAGCTTATGCTCCAATAAATCTGTTTGTCTGTAAGGTGCCACAGGACTCATCGCTTTTGCAGAGAGGGTTTGGAATTTCCTTCAGTGTTCCCCACTGCTATTGTCCAACCACTGTATTATAATTTAAATAAATTACTAATTGAAACCAAAGTGATTATATTGTGTTATTTTGATAAAATAGGCAGAATTAGAAAATATTATTTGCAGAATTTTTAATTTTTTGGTGCAGAGTTTTCCCAGGAGTATCAAAATGTAACATGTATGTGTAATGTGTTTTTCATATTTCCTACCATTTCAAGACACAGCGATTTTGGCTCCTAACATTGGGAAAAGGTTCAGAGACCTGGGAGAAAGAGGTCTAGTATGAAGGCAAGAATAACTCACCTTAGGACTGACACCTAGAATACTTTATATTCAGAGAAAAAGCCTCAGTACAGGTGATCTTTTGACATGTAAGACTTAGAACAGGTAATTAGGGGACTGCAAAGCATGAAATTGAGAATTTATCATAGCAAATCTCAAATTAACAGTAACAAATTTTACTTAATGCTTTCTTGGCTGGAAACATTTACTCTATACTTGCAATGCAAGTTTCAAAAGTATTTGACTTTCAGGTGCCAAATTTAAAAAAGCATGTGCATAACCACACAATGCCAATCAATCACTCATTTGTCACTCTAAGTGCATATTTGTCACTATAAATGAAATGTCACCTCTCATTCAGGATTTTTGTTCTTAACCTTAATTGTAAATAAAATCCATGTGTTGCCTGTTTCGATCCTCTAATTCAGTTATTCATCTGTAGGGACAAGGTTTTATAAATACAAAATTCGACTGAGTTTTATAATAATTATATCATGTTGACATCTGTATATTTTAGCAGAGCTCAAAATTTGCAAACAGATTACATTAAGTCTGCTCTGATAGTGACAGTTAAAACATTTTAGGTAAAGAAAATTTTATCTACTTTACAAACATCTCAAAAGTTCCTCACCTAAAGTTGCAGCTGCTGCAAGTCCTGCTGCATATGGATCTGTTCCTGGTGGAGCAGCACTGATGATGTATGGATTGGGGACAAAGGCAGCGGGAGCTAAACCTGCTGAAAACATACCTGTCAGTAAAAACAAACTTAACTAGAACTGCAGCCCTACCAGAATACCTACATGTTTTGGCTATTCATCCTGGCTGTAACCGAATAAGAGAAACAGGCTCGAGCAGCTATGATTTAAGAGTAAGAAAAACTGGCAGCTACTTTCAGATGACAAATTATGCATTTTCACATCCAGTTCCTGGTAGATAGCAGACAGTAAGTTTCCTGGAGTCTTATCTACTGTAAAACTTGTATCAATGTTATCATGCCTAGGTATATGGAATTTGACTCCAAAGATGTAACATCCTTTAAAGAGCTTGGAAACTAATCAACTAGAAAAAAAGACATGGGAAAATAAAGAGCAACTACCAATTAATTATATTGGTGCATATTAATACATACCCATAAACTAAGTTATTTCTTGAAGTTCAATTGAGCCTTGATCTCATAGGAGCTCAAAGCACTTTAGAGACATAAAAACACTTTCATAAAAATTCTATTAAAGCTAGTAAATTAAGGGCAAGGATGACTGGGGTCTACAGCAAAATTAACAAATGTGCATTGCAACATACATGGTACCTGAGAAACAGTGTCTTCATAATTCATTATACCAACTTCAAAACTAAGTTCAACACCTCAGGAAAATCTACACTCTAACTGTTTGATGCTAGTAAAAACTTTGATACTGGAAAATGTTTACTCCTACCATTAATGAGTAAGCCCTTGTGAGTGGTTCACCCATTTTTCTTTACACAAGACTATGTACAGTTTTCCCTGATTCAGTATTTTTGAATACTGGTATGGTAACATGGTTGAAAAACTGCATCTTAAACTTAAGTCTCACCCAGAATAGTCTGAAAATCCATCCTATGGCAGAATTAATCAAAATTAACCCTAGTAATACATTAAATATGGACTTAACTTTTTGTGAGCTGCATTTTCCCTCATTTCACTGCCCCAGTTACCCCAATTCATGTCAGGTTCGGAGTAAATGTGTAGTGTGCTTACAAAACACTCTCACTGTTGAACAGCAGTCTCAATGAGGGAAGTGTCATCATCACCAGTAAGGAGGAATTTTTGAAAGCTTTAAAAGTATAGTAAGAGTGCTACCAGAATTTTGCAAGGCAGTGTAATCTTCAAACAGTCTGCTTCTGAGAGCTGTGTGTCAATTATCCATAACCAGGAGTGTACTTTTTAAAACACCTTTAACAGCTACATCTTTTTTCATTGCCATGGGCTATTTTAAAGACAGCAATCATTTAGCAGCAACCATTGCAGAAATCTAAGGAACATAGGGCATTAAATGAAAGACTTACCTATGTGTGGTTGATGGGCAGCTGCCAATGCATATTGCTGCTGCTGTGCTGCGGTCAGCTGCTGAACAGCAAGTGCATTCGGTCGTTGAAACAACTGTGGGAACAACGGAACAGATTTTGATTCTTTAGTCATGCACAAGAACAATATTCTTAGATTCCCATCTGAAGCAATCCTGACAATAGATTTACTATGTAAGACTATGGACACCTCATGATATGGAAATACATTTGTTCAGCAAATAGTCCTGTGGCACTTTAGAGACTACAACAATATAGATATTATCATGAGCTTTCCTGGGCAAACCACCCCGCTTCTTCAGATGAGCTGGAGTGGAAAAATGAGAACCCATAAGAACATAAGAATGGCCGTACCGGGTCGGACCAAAGGTCCATCTAGCCCAGTATCCTGTCTGCCGACAGTGGCCAGCACCAGGTGCCCCGGAGGGGGGTGGACCGAAGACAATGATCAAGAATTTGTCTCCTGCCATCCCTCTCCAGCCTCTGACAAACAGAGGCCAAGGACACCATTTCATCCCCTGGCTAGTAGCCATTTATAGACCTAACCTCCATGAAATTATCTAGCTTCACTTTAAACTCTATTATAGTCCTAGCCTTCACAGCCTCCTCTGGCAAGGAGTTCCACAGGCTGACTACACGCTGTGTGAAGAAGAACTTTCTTTTATTAGTTTTAAAAGAAACTACCACTACCATCTACCACAAGCCATCTCAAAATAGTCTCATTCCTGTATTAGACTATTGTGGAGGTCTCCTTTGGACTCTTACAGCTTTCTATCACTGTATTCCCTGAAAGCTTCACTTGTCAACTCCCCTTTAAAAAGACTAAGGCAAACTCCCTAACTGCAGCCTACGGATCACAAAGAGCTTGCAACTCACATTGCTATAATGTTGAATTAAATATACTAAATAGTTTAGTACTTTACCATAGAGATAATTTCTGATGCCACAATAATGTTATGAGACTGCAAATGGCAGTGAAGATTGGCTGCATGACAGGGAATGGGATGGCAGAAAGGAGACTCTGTAAAACGCGGTCCATGCTCAGAAGTTAAAGAACCCTAACATTACAGGAAAGGGAAAGCTTTTCTTATCTGTTAATTTTCTCTCAGAGATCTTCTAAATTAGCCTAGGCACTAGGTGCACATTGTTCTTCCCTGACAGTAGACAGAAAGCAGACACTGGGACTTTCTGGTGATATCATCCTGTGCAAAAGGGTTGCCAGCTCTCACAGCTCAGCTGAATCTTTGAAAGCAGTGCACAGCACGATTTAAGTGCAATATAAAGATCTCACATCTTGAGACACTGAAACCTTCCTTGTTATTTGCAAACTCTTGAAGTGTTGGAGAGCGCACTAACCTTGGAGGAAGGGAGAAGGGCTGCACAGAAAACCTTGAAGAAGCAAATACAGAAAAAAGTCTCTCTCTAGCTTTGAAATGCATGGGGCCTCCCAAAGGAGTGCAGTCCCCTATGGAGGGGAGAGACTAATGCCTCTTGGCTGCCTGCATCACTCTTGTGGCACAACACATTGGCACCAGTAGCTGCCCTGAATAACTCTAGTAGTGATGCGTACACAAAACTTCCTAGAGTAACGAACTGTGAAAACACAGGGAAACTGCCTTTGCTGCACTGAAACAAGCTTTTATGACTAGAAGCTTTATCCACTGGATTAGAATGGATTTGGATGTTACAAGGGTGGAACCAGGGCAGAAAAATGTATTACTGAGGGTTGTCTACACTTCAAACATTGCAGCTACACTACTGCAGAACTTTAGTATAGACATTACCCATTAATGGGGGGGGCTTCATAGTTAATCTATCTCCTTGAATGGCAGTAGCTAGGTCAACCGAAAAATTCTTCTAGACTTAGAGCTGCCTATGTTGGGGATTAGGTCCATTAATTCACTTGGGCATAACAAGTGTCTCAGACAGCGAGGCCTAGTTTCTTCATAAAATGTTAAGTTCAGGGTAGATGTACAGTAATAATTCAGCCTGACTCAGAAACAAAGAACAGTTTAAAGAGCGGGTTGTCT
>JANRFK010002918.1:2731729-2743011 GCA_030068395.1 Apalone spinifera | reverse complement strand
GTCCTGCCATGAGGGCAGGGGACTGGACTTGATGACCTCTCGAGGTCCTTTCCATTTCTAGTGTTCTGTGATTCTATTTCCCTGGTTGTGTTTTATGTTTCGATCAGGAGAGATCAGTCATGATAACAGTTCAAAAACTGCCAGAATTAGAATTCTGTTACAAGGCACAGAGCTGCCAAGTGACCGTTCCAACAAGTTAACACTGCTGCTTAACAACCCAACTTTCCTAAAGCTCCAGCTGTAGTAGTCAAATCACATTGGCAAGAACTGGACTGGACTGTGGAATGGCTCGTAGTATTCTTCGGACAACAGCATCTGACCAGTTGTTAGAATGAAGGCATCTCTCACAGCACCTGATTTTCTAGCTATATTATTTTAAACAGTTTTTCCTGTGGGCTGACAGTGTCGTCATCACATCACTTGGCGTCCCACAGCCCTCCCCCGACCCCCTGCTGCACCGAGGTGAGCAGCTGCTGGCAGGCTTCTGAAGGGGGGAGGAGGAAAATTGGGGGGGGAGCAGGAGGAGCCAGCAGGTAGGCTTGCTGTAGGGGGGCTAAAAAAGCTCCAGCGGCAGGGAAGAGGGGCAGCGGTGAGGCCTGTGGCGTGAGGCAGAGGGGCTGCCAGAAAGGCCCACGGGGGGAGGGGGGCTGGACTGGGGGCATTCCATGCCCTGAACCAGGTTAGGAGGCACCTCGGCCCTTGAGCTTGGGGGCAGGGCTGGATGTGGCCCTGGCAGGCTCCACGTAGCAGGCTGCCAGGAGTTACAGTTTCCGCGGGGGAGGGACTAATGGCATGGCCCATGGCAGGGAGGGAGGGCTGGACTGGGGGTTGTCACCGGGCAGGAGACACCCATGGATGTCCCTCAGCCAACTGCCCACCCATGTGGAGGAACATTCAGCCCTGGCTCAGTGGCCAGGATGCTTCCTGCAAGGTGATCCCCAGTCTGGCAACCCTCCCCCCACCCCAGGCCTCGCCCCTGACCCAGGGCTGGATGTCCTTCTGGCAGCCACCACATGGGCAGGCAGTTGCCAGAGTTTAATTGAGCCCCGTGGCTCCTCCGCTGTCTGGGGTGGGGGACAGGGTGTGCAGGAATTGCAAGGGCTCGGGTGGGAGGCGGAACACGGGAGCTCGGGTGGGGGAAGGGGGTACATGAGAGCCATGGAGGCGCAGGGCATGCAGGAGCCGTAGAGGCTTGGGTGGAGGAGGGGGGTGCATGGGAGATGCAGGGGCTTGGGTTGGGGGAGCAGAGTGCGTAGGAGCCATGTGACCTCTCGGGGGCTGCTACAGCTCGGCCTGGCCCTCCCCAGTGGCTGGGGCAGAGGGAGGTTGACAAGCATAGCGAGCAGGAGGCACCACCTCCTATTTCATTTTATTCTAAAGCAGTTTTAATTATTTTTGACAGAGGACATGGCATAGCAAGTAAGTAATTATACAGCAACAATCCAACAACAAGCACACGATTTAACGATTCCAGGAGATTCTGATTTCATAACTGCAAATATAATTTTTAAAAAGTTAGCCTATGGTTCACAAGCAAGAACTCCGCCTACGGACAGACTCCCCAGGGAATTAAGCTGATGTTTTCAGGACATCAAATGAAATCTTTTAAAACAAATCTATAGTATGGAACCAGTGGACGGACTAAGGGCATGTCTTTAACTACAGGCCCGATGAGGGCAGCGATTGATCCAGCTGGGATTGACTGCTGATTGCTCTCCTGTTGACTCCACTACTGTCCCAGAAGAAGATGAACAAAGGGAGAGTTCCTTCTGTTAACCCAGCAAGGGTGGATCCCGTAGTAAGTTGATGTAGATTTGTATTATGTTACTAATGTAACTCATATTGCAGAGATCAGGCCTGGGCAGGATCTGGCCCGCAGAGGCAGCTGGGAGCCCCAGGCAGGCTCCCCTGCTTGCCCCACAGACCATGCAGAAATGCAGCTGCAGGGCTCCATTTCAGTTTTAAAACTGGAGGGGAGAGAGAGGCAGTTTCAGGCTCACCCCCAGCACAATCCCACTGGCCAGTTTCTGGCTTGTCTGAACAACAGGCAGTCAAGAACCACCATGCCCCCTCTCTGCTCAGTTATTCAATTAAGTATATGGCCAGGCAAGCAGGAAGCTGGCTGGGAAATATTTTAAGCTCTGCAAGCCTTAGTTCTGCAGGCAGGCTAGTTTGGCTTTTGGTTGGTAAGTCTCCTGGCCACAGCCTGCTTCTGGCACCCCAGCCCTTCCCTGCCCAACCCTTTCCCCTCCCCCAACATACCCAAACCCTATTCCCCCTCCACCCCCCTTTACACCCATACCCCCTCCCAGATCTGGAACCCCAATCTCCTGCCCCAGATCACAATACCCTTCTACTCTAGGTCACATCCTAAACCCCTGCACTCCAGTCCTCTGCCCTAAGTCACAACCGCCTCCTTCATCCAAACTCCCTCCTGCACCCCAATCCCTTACCCCAAGCTGCCCTCTGCACCTAATCTCCATCCCAGACCCCCACATCTCCTCCATTAATATCATAGACAAGAGCAGCCCTCGACCAACTTTCCAAAATCTTGGAGTGGCCCCCATCAAAAATTATTGCACAACCCTGGCATAGTCAACTTGTACCCAAAGTATAGACCTGCCCTAAAACTGATAGGGACAGAGAAAACCTAACTTCTAGGATTCCCTCCACACATGGAAAGATGCCTAAGAAGCCAACTCGCGCACACTCTCTCACATGCACACATCCCTGAGCCAAAAAACGGAAAGGTTTTGGGTACTGCCATCACAGAACTCATTATTGGTTCAAGTCTACATTGTGCTAGGTGCTATCCAGACAAATAACAAAACAGCACACTTGCAGGATTTCCAACAAAATTAAATGCAGTACAACCTATCCCACAAATATGAGAGCACATACCTGAAATCTTTGACATCTGCATCAATCCCATTCTGTACAGGCAAACCATTGGTCTTATCCATCACATCTCCCTCCTCTTTTAGATCTCCTAATTTATCTCCATCAAATGTGCCCTTATTTTTCTTATCACCTTTATCATTTTCATCATTTTCTGCATCCCTTGGGCCCTGGGGAAAATGAAAAAGCTAATTTTAATATATTCATTTTGAGATCAAGTTTACTTTTTTCCAGCGATTTTTAACTGCAGAAACGACAGTTAAACGGACATATTACCTTAAAAAGTCTTTTTCACTTATAACAGTAATAGGTGACAATATCATTATAACGGCAAGCAATTAGGGAATGACATTTTTTTTTCTTTCCCAGTCTATTTTGTGTATTTTACAAGATTATATACAATCAGTTTAACAGTTTCCTCTATGCAGTCAGTCAGAGCCTAATTCTGCTAACACTTTACAAATTTAATTTAATGGGTAACAGTTTCAAGAGCACTCACATTCTATTTTCAAAAGTGACTTTAGGCTCTTAAAGCCTAGCTCACCCTAACTTGAATTAAGACAGGCTTTTAAGAGCCTAAAAAGTCGCTTTTGAAAAATGGAATTCATGCTTTTAAAAATTTTGCCCTTTAGAATTAGTGACGTAAGTAAAATTACTCTCATGCTTACACGTTTAAAATATGGCCCATTGCAGTTTCACATATTTGTGTGCAGAGAAGGGAGAGATGTCTTCAAACAGAATATATGAACTTTAGAAACAGAAGGTATGGATGGGTTTTTTTGTTGTTGTTGTTGTTTTTTTTTTAATCACAAAATTGGCAAGGGATACTCCAATAGGTCTTACTAACTGAACTACTTTCAACTCTTAAAACATTTACTAGATTTCATATAGTGGGTATTCCTTTAATATAATTATAAATGAAAGAAATTGTGTCTAAAAAGCTAGACACTAGCACTAAAGGAAGTTGCATTCATTAACAGTCTGCTACTACAAATGAGGGGAAAAGAAGTCCACGTATGACACCAGTCCTGTCTGAACCCCAAGAAAACTGAAGTCCCCAACCTGTCTTATTACAAATTATTTTATTGGGAGAACCTTGTTTCATATTTTAACTAACTTTTTGTGTTTACAAAATAAAGTTGTTCTGAAGCCGCCATTCAGTAAGACAGCATTGTTACTAATTAGCATCACCAGTGAACTAGGAAAGGCCAGTTCAGTTACGGGTATGAATTGAAACCAATCCCGCAATCTTTACTCAAACACGACGATCAAACAAAGCCTACTGGTTTCAGAATGAGCCTCATTCTTTTCCGCATGTTCCAATTTAAATGGGACAGTGATTCTGCACATTTACGCACTGAGCAGGCAGTGCTGTGGTAGCCATGTCAGCACCAGAAGAGTAGAGACACAGGGTGGATGAGGGAATAGCCTTTATTTGGCCAACTTCTGATTGTAAGAGACACACACTCATGAACAGAAGTTGGTCCAATAAAAGACAGCTTTCCTTTAAAGGTAAAATGTAATTTACTATGGTGTAGCATGAATGAATTTTAGATTATGAAGGTCATGTATAAAACCCCCTATTTTCACCATAAAACACCACTTAGACTATTCACCAGCATTAGATTAGTTAACAGTTTCCCTGCTTTCTTACATTTTTCAGTTTTCTAAACACCTGTCAGCGCCCAAGCCTTACTACTTTCTTCTCAATAGCCAGGGCTCAACAAATTTACCAGGCACCTACTAATTACCAACTGAAAGAAAAGAAACTTCTGAAGTCTATAGATAACACCAAGCAAGGATGGGTTGCAAGTGTTTTGGAGGACAGGATTAA
Organism: Apalone spinifera; assembly: GCA_030068395.1. Classification (NCBI taxonomy): domain Eukaryota; kingdom Metazoa; phylum Chordata; order Testudines; family Trionychidae; genus Apalone; species Apalone spinifera. The sequence continues at coordinate 2,738,279 of JANRFK010002918.1, read as the reverse complement.
CATTCGAAAGGTTCTGGAAAAACTGAAGAAATGGGTTTGAAGTAAACAGGATGAAATTCAGTAAGAACAAAATGCAAAGCACTCCACTTAGGAAGGAACAATCCATTAGACAATTACAAAACGGGAAAGAGCTGCTTTGGAAGGAGAACTGAAGAAAGTGATTTGTGGACTGTAGTAGATCACATGAATCAACTGTGTAACACTGCTGCAAAAATATGAATCAACTGTGTAACACTGCTGCAAAAAAAGCAAACATCATTCTGGGGTGTATTAATAGGAATGTTGTGAGCAAGATACAAATAGTATTTCTTCTGCTCTACTCCACAGTGATACAGCCTCCACTGGACTTCTGCGTCAAGTTGTGGGTGCTACATTTCAGGAAATATGTGGACAAATTGACGAAAAACCAGAAAAATGTATAAAAAATTATTAAAGGTCTCAAAAACATGACCTCCAAGGGAAGATTGAAATAAACTAGGTTTGTTTAGTCTGGAGAAGAGAAGACAGAGGGGACAGGATAAACATTTTCAAGTACATAAAAGTGTGTTACAAGGAGGAGGGAGATAAATTGTTCTCACAACAAACTTAAATAGCAGCAAGGAAATTTAGTTTGGACATTAGGAAAAACTTCCTGCTAGGGTAGTTAAGCATTAGAATAAACTGCTTAGGAGGTTGTGAAACCGGCATCACTGGAGGTTTTAAAGCAGGTTCGACAAATTTGAATCACAGATGGTTCTAAATAATACTTAGTCCTGCCCTAAGTGTGAGGTCTGGACTAGAAGACTTCTCAAGGTCTTTTTGGCTACGTCTACATTGCAGAGCTATTTTGGACTACCTCCGGTATCCCAAAATAGCTATTCCACATCTTTTGAGCACGCTTGTTATTTTGAAATATAACGTGCTTGCTATTCCGATGTCCCTGTAAACCTCATTCCATGAGGAATAAAGGACATTTTGGAATAGTGCTTTATTTCGAACTAAGTGCTGTGTAGACAGTGCCACATTTCAAAATAAGCTATTTTGAAACTGACTCGAAATAAGGTATGCAATTTGCGTAGCTCAAATTGTGTAGCTTATTTCGAGCTACGGGTGCAGTGCAGACACACCCTTTCAGTCCTCCAACTCTATGGAATGAGGTCCTCCAGAAGGCTTCAGAAACTTTGTTCTGATGGGAAACTCAGAACAACTAGTAGGAGTAAGTACAAACCTGGTGCAACAGATGAGGCTATATCCTCCTATATTAACCCCAGGTAGTAGGTGTCTGGGAGTTTTAGAGCAATCCTCTCTTCACAAAAACACACACACACACACACACACACCCCCCAAATGGTCTGGTAGCACTTTTTTATAGACTAACAAAACATGTTGATGGTATCATGAGCTTTCGTGGGCACAGAAGAAGTGGGCTGTGCCCACGAAAGCTCATGATACCATCAACATGTTTTGTTAGTCTATAAAAAAGTGCTACCAGACCATTTGTTGGTTTTTTTTTTTTTGTGTGTGTGTACAGACTTCTCTTCACAGTTTCATCCCAGTTTAGTGAGATGGGACCTTGGTTATTCCCTTCTCCCTCCAGACAAGCAAAGGGGGCTAGTAAACTGGTAGTATGTACTGGCTGCACTATTCACTTCTTTGCCAGAAGCACAAAGTGGGGAGCAGAACAGTGGCCATAGCAAAGAGAACAGTCCTGGAGCAAATTCCCACTAAGTAATGTGCCATCTGTGACAGCCCAGTGATTTTTGCAACACTTTTGAGAAGTGAGAACAAGTTGCAAGCTTTGCTATGTTTACAGAGTATCCAAGAACACCAACATTTAGCCAAGTATTTTTGCACATCATGTTTCCAGTCAGGAGCTGAGCATCTCAAGATGTCAGGTGTGTTCACTAACTGGATCAGACTGCACTGAAAACCTCACTCCAGATGTTTTTTCTTCCATCACATCCTATCACTTAAACATGAACCACCACCAAGCTGTTGGCTTACTCTTTCCGACATGGTGCTGGATAACACCCATAAGGTCGAATACCTATCTTTAGGAAGGAAGTAAAAAGCCAGCAACAAATGTGGGGGGGGGGGGGGGGGGGGGGGGAGAGGGGAAGAGAAGAAATCACAGAAACCCAAATTTCAGTCAGACACACTTACAAATCCTCCTTTTCTGAGGCAGGAATCCCCAGGAGATGAACTCAACACATATTCCACCATGCTAACTCCAAGTCCTCCACTCTCCGACCGTGGCGACAGCACTGAGTTGACGTCACTGTTCACATGAAAACCTTGGCCTGGTCTTCTCTGAACCATTATTGGTTGGGAAACAGAATGATCTACAACACATGAATACATATATTTAAGATTCTAATCACTGCATTATTACTAGTATCACTTCACTAAGTAGTTGCCCTAGTCACATAGGCCAAAGCCCCATTTTGCCAGGCACAGAAACAGTCCTGCCCAAAGGGGCTTCCAATCCAATTAAAAAGATGTAACTAGAAAAATCACTAGAAAAGCTTTGTAGAATGCCTTAATTATAAGGATAATTTACTGACAGGTTGATGACATCAACAAGGCTTTCCTATCAGTGAATACAAAAAATACTTTGATGAAGAGCAGAGCTTTTTTTTTTAAACAGAAAGCCTGACATTCTGATGAGGCTGCTGCTAGGAAATAATCACAGAAAATAACTACCTTCCTTCCAGGACCTGATCCTGAAAGCACTTGAGACCTTCAATCCACACTGGCTTCTAAAGGATTTAGGAGTGTTTTAGTGACTTGCACTACTTGTCAGCCCCAAATCACTGACAAAAGCTGAAAAGGAAACATGCTTCTAAAACCTTTTTTCCCCCGATATTTTTTCATATATCCATAAAAGATATTCAAATGAAAGATCATTAAGGCTGCAAAGTCCAATTCTCAAATTAGGAAATGCCAAAGCTAAAATGACCCAATCTTAAATTTTGCAATCTTAATTTTGCCTGCATGTATGTGTGAACTGATGTAACCTAGTTACATGATCTCATTCTCCCAAGCAGGGATGTAAATGGTTAACCAGGAAGCCCAATTCTGATTAACCAGTAGGGGCTGGAGTTGTATGCTGGCTCCCTGGGAGCAGGGCCGACAGGGGTTGCTGGCCCTGGAGAAGCGTCACTGTGCTCTCTGCAGTCTAAAGCTTTAGTTAAGCTTCATACTGCAGAGCCTGCAGTGCATGTGACCGCTAGGATTATTAGCTCTTACACAGTTACATTTTTAAAACGACTTTTCCTACTCCAAACCCCCAAACTGATTAATTCCTTCCCAATTTCTAGATCCAGCTCTGCCAGAAGTAACCTTGCAGAACCTCTCAGAGCCTCAGTTATGTCATCTGTACAATGGAAAGATAAAAGAACGATTACTATTTGCCTCCCTGCTAGGTCAGGGTATGAATCCAGTAATAAGGACTGTGACGTAGACAGGAATATTAACATTAGCCAGTGAAAGAGTAGGGGTAAAATCTTTAGGGGTAAAATCTTCATAAATGCTGAAGATACTTCAGAGCCTAAATTTCATAAAAAGTCAACTGGACATTGCACCCTACATTCCATTTTCAAAAGTGATCCGACTACACTTCACAATTAAGTTAACCTGTGTTAGATTCACTCTCAGCCACCACAGTAATTACTAGCTTTTTACGCCCACACCTTTAAAACCGATACATGTCTACAGATCCTTTTGTGATTTCTTCTCATTTGAGTGGGTCACAGAGGAATGGTATGAATAGCTATAAACAGAGATGACCTGGTTTTTGAGATATTTGGTAGCTATGAAATTCAGGATTAGCCAGCTTGCTGAGGAAATTAACTACATATTTCTGTGTTCAACTCCAGTTACATCAGATGATACATTTTGGGATACCTGATGTTCCCCAAGCACTGTCTCGCCATTGATCTCCGAGAAATATCCCTTTTGGTCCATCTTTGCTTGAATCATCGGTTTCCCAAAACTTTTTACCTGGCAACAGCTGCTGCAAATAAGAAGGAACAAACATGTTTAATGTTAGCATAAAAGTAGAAGTGTAAACTATAAACATTTTCTTCCTAGAACAAAAACAAATCTCACTCATTTTAAAACAAACTGATAGATGCTTTACAATATGAGTGCTTACGCTTTCCCAAGGTGAGAGCAATGAAGTGATCGCAATACCCTGTGGAAGCAAAAAGTAGCTCAGAATGTAGGAGGTAGGGATGTTTAAATTTAACCCGGAAGCTGATGCTTAAACGGTTAACTGGCCGGAGGGGGTCAGCTGCCACAGCTAGGACAACTACTGTGACCCCACTGGCAGCCTGCCAGGCCCTAAGAGAGGGGCAGAGCCCACAGTGAGGGGCAGGAACCCTTTATTTCCTATCACTGCATACCACGTAACTGACAGAATTTTGATCAGTTACATGGTTATTGTTTTTCTATATTTTTTACAACCTAATAGGAAGGATCCTATATACATCAGAAGTTTATGCATAAAACACAACACATACGCACATCCAGATTCACATAGTTCAAGGATCAATGCCCACAAAACAGCACTGTTATTCATGCTTAAATTCGACACTTTACGCCTGAGTTTGAATAAAGAATCTAATTACCTTTCCCATTACAAAGATAGCTTCCCCAATTATCACCTCTAATATCATTAGCTCACAGACATTCACCTTTCCCCCCGCCCCCATCCCCCTTCTGTTCTGAAATTTGATTTGTCCTTTTCATATGCGTTCATTTTTTTAAATTGTATCCTTTGGTATATATGGTTGTGACAATTTTCTTCCACTATTTGATCTGAGGAAGTGGGTCTGGCCCACGAAAGCTCATCACCTATTAAACCATCTTGTTAGTCTTTAAAGTGCTACATAGTCCTGTGTATTGTATTTCTAACCATGAGAGCCATTTGTAACAAATGTTAATAGGAAAGATATTTTCCCACCAGAAGAGCATATTTTAATGAGAATTGCAGAGGAATTGTAGCATTACAGAATCTTCACTTCAGTGCTGGTGAAAGAACAGTTATTTACCTCGTAACTGTTGTTCTTCGAGAGGTGTTGCTCATGTGCATTCCATGTAGTTGAGTGCGCACAGTGTGCACGCATCGAAGATTTTAACCTCAGCAGTACCCGTCGGGCCAGCAGGGAGCCCCCTGGAGTGGCGCCGGTATATCCGCCAATATACAGCCCGTCCCCGAGTTGCAAACAGTCAAGTTACGACCATTCGCATTTACGACCAAAGTTCCCATGGAGCAGTCATAAAGGCAGTCCCCAAGTTACGAACGCGACCCGCTCTTACGAACAGAGTGGTCGCTATGTAACTCAATGGGGTCTGAGTTATGAACAAATCGAGTTATGGCCAAGTGTTTGGTCCGTAACTCGTTCGTAACTTGGGGAGAGGCTGTATACCCCTGCTCGCCCTCCACCCACTCAGTTCCTTCTTACCGGTATACTCCGAAGAAGGGGAGATGAGTGGAATTTGGAATGGACGTGAGCAGGGCTCGACAATTAATGTAATCTACTCGCCCGTGGCGAGTAGATTACAAGCCGGCACAGCCACGCAGCGCGGTCAGCGCATGTGCAGCGTGCAGAACGGCGCGGCTGGCGAGTGGGGCTCGCTGTGGCTTGGCGAGCCCTGGACATGATCAACACATCTCGAAGAACAACAGTTACGAGGTCAGTAACCGTTCTTTCTTCTTCAAGTGATTGCTCATGTGCATTCCATGTAGGTGACTCCAAAGCAGAACCTGAGGAGGAGGGTCAGAGTTTCAAGCTACCGTGGAATGAAGACTGCCCTACCCAGGGCGGCATCCTCTCTGGCCTGATGTGACTGCGCGTAATGGTTGGCAAAGGTGTGGACGGAAGACGAGGTGGCCGCCCTGCAGATGTCCAGGATTGGGACCTGCGCCGAGAAGGCTGTGGAGGAGGCCACAGCCCTGGTAGAGTGCGCTGTGAGAGGAGGGGCTGGAATCCCTGCCAGAATGTAGCATTCCCTAATACAAGCAGTGATCCAAGAGAAAATCCTCTGTGTGGAGTCTGGCTGACCTCTTGCATGTTCCGCAATGGCCACGAAAAGTTGTGGCGATTTGCGGAAGGGTTTTGTCTTGTCTATATAAAAGGGCTAAGGCCCTCCTGATGTCTAAGGTGTACAGAGCCTGCTCTTTCCCCAATGCATGAGGCTTGGGGTAGAACATTGCTAGGAATATGTTTTGAGAGACATGAAAGGACAACACCACCTTGGGCAAAAAGGTGGGGTGGGGGCAAAGTCTAACTTTATCCTTAAAGAAACCGTATGGGGGGGATCCAAAGTGAACGCTCTGAGTTTGGACGCCTGCCTAGCGGACGTGATCACTACCAGGAGGGATACCTTGTAGGACAGGTGTAGGAGGGAGCACGTTGCCAGAGGTTCGAACGGAGGCCCCATGAGCTTAGACAGAACCAGGATGAGGTCCCACTGAAGTGTGGGCTGCCGTACATGTGGGTAAAGTCTATCTAGCCCTTTAAGGAATCTGTTTACCATGGGGTCTGCAAACATAAGAACGGCTGTA
>JANRFK010002918.1:2692417-2704378 GCA_030068395.1 Apalone spinifera | reverse complement strand
ACTTTAGTCACTGTACCTTTTATTGTCTGTTTAACTGAATGAAAGGAAACTTCATACAATGGAGCGTCCTGAATTATTCCTGGTAACTGTTTTAGGACAGAAAGAAGGTGAGTTTATAAACCTTTTGAAACAAGAACATTTTCAAGGTAACCCTTCATGAAGGTTTATAATACATAAGCAGCAGCCAATTGTTCTCATTAGTTAATCTGGAGGAGATTTTGATTTACATCTCTTTTTGTCTTGCCCATAATACACATGAAATGCTGTACACAATACTAGAGACAACATTTACCAATTTGAGACAAAAAAGCCCAATAACCTATCAGCAACATGTGTGCCAATGCCAATTAGGTGCCAGGGTTAAAATGTTGCCCGATTACAGTACTATTTTAGTCCTCTTCTATAACAATAGTCAGGAAAGAAAGAATACGAAGTCACAACTACTATTTTTGAAGTAAAGAATTCATCATTACAACTGCTACTCCATTTGAAGCAAAATGTTATTAAAATTACAGACTGGCTAAGATTTTACATGGCATTTAGCCAAGACAGTTAATAGTTATGGAAATACCGCAGAAAATCTTGTTAAACTGCTGTTTTTTGTTAGCTAATAATAGTTTTTTCCTTTTGATTTTATAGAACTACTGGAACATATCCCCTCACAAATCCCACAAATTAAACTAAACCAAAAACCCCACATCTGAAATTGTGCACAGTAGGGATATAACAGTGTAGCCGGTTAAACAAGTAACTGACAAGCGGGTGGACGCTTATTGGTTAATATTACTGGCTACATGCAACCTCCCTCTGCTGCAGCTCTGCAAGTAAATTTTCTAGTGGGCAGGCCAGCAGACTGGCTCAATCCCAACCTACTCCGGCAGCGGCTCTGCATTCAAAGTAACTTGGGAGCCAGCAGACAGGCAGGCTGGTTCAGCCCCAATCCACACAGGGGCCCAACAGCTACTCCACTTCGGCGCTGCATTTTTTACATTCATTACTTTTTTTAAATGCAGAGCAGCAGCGGGAGTAGATGTCGGGACTGAGCCAGCCTGCTCACTCACCAGCTCCAAACTTATTTTTAATGCAGATCCTCATGGTTAATTAACCGTATAACCGACAGAATATTTGCCAACTACAGGATTACACACATTTTAACATCCCTAGTGTACAATATTTAAATTCAAGATCAGCTGATGTGAAAACACACTTTTGTTCTTTCTGGGCAAATATGAGTCAAGTAGATTAAAAGTATATGGTACCATATAATGAAATGACAAAGACTACACAAGTAATCAGGAGTGCCATCTGAATTAAAGGTAGGTACCTTGGATGGATTCAGTTGTTAGCAGGGACAATATAAAATGCAGACTCAAAAACAAACACAGGTTGAATCTCTCTAGTCCAGCAACATCTGTGGTCTGGCATGATCATACTTAGCAGATGTCCACTTATGAGTGTAGCCAAGTTTCCCGTTGTCCCATAAATTGTGTTTACAGTCACCAGTCCTGGCTCTGTGTTCTGTGCGGGTTTTCATCTTTAATTTACCCCTAAAAGTCTTCTAAGAGCTCAGTAAGCAGTGGAAGTGTTGGTAATGGTACTAGATAATGCTGACCTCCTGTGGTCTGGCATATTCTCTGGCTCAACACCGGTCAGGCCCCAAAGGTGCCAGACTAGAGAGGTTCAACCTGTATATTAACAAATCCAGAAAAACTAGCTGCTTCCTTGAAGATTACAATTTTCTATAGACAATATAGAAAGAAGATATGAAGGGTTGTGAAGGGTAACAAGAAAGATTTCTACAGACGTGTTAGCAATACGAGGGTGATTAGAGAGGGTGTGGGGCCCTTACTGGACGAGGGAAGTAACCTAGTGACAGATGATGTGGGAAACGCTGAAGTACTCAATGCTTCTTTTGCCTCTGTCTTCACAGACAAGGTCAGCTCCCAGACAAATGCACTAGACAACGCAGTATGGGAAGGAGGTGGGCAGCCCTCAGAGGAGAAAGAACAGATTTAAGAACTATTTAGAAAAACTAGACATACACAAATCCATGGGGCCAGATTTAATGCATCTGAGGATACTGAGGGAGCTGGCAAATGCCATTGCAGAATTAAAGGTAGGTACCTTGGATGGCCTTTGGCCATTATCTTTGAAAACTCGTGGAGATCGGGAGAGATCCCGGATGATTGGAAAAAGACAAATGTAGTGCCCATCTTTTAAAAAGGGAAGAAGGACAATCCAGAGAACTACAGACCAGTCAGCCTTACCTCAATCTGTGGAAAAATCATGGAGAGCATCAAGGAATTCCTTTTAAAGCACTTGGAAGAGGGGAAAGTGATCAGGAATAGTCAACATGGACTATAGTTATCAAGGGCAAGTCATGTCTGACCAACCTGATTAACTTCTATGACGAAGTAATTGGCTCTGTGGACATGGGGAAGTCAGTGGATGGGATATACCTTGACTTTAGCAAAGCTTTTGATATGGTCTCCCATACTATTCTTGCCAGCAAGTTAAGGAAGCAAGTATTAATTGGACAAATGAAATATAAGGTGGATAGAAAGCTGGCTAGATTGTCAGACCCAACCACTAGTGATGAACGGCTCTACATCTGGTTTGCAGTCTGTTTCAAGTGAAGTGCCCAAAAGATCCATTCTAGAGCTGGTTTTGTTCAAAATCTTTATTAATGACTCGGATGAGGGGATGGATTGCACCCTCAGCACTAAAAGCTAGGGGGAGAGATAGATACACTGGAGGGAAGGGCTAGGGTCCAGAGTGACCTAGACACATTGGAGGATTGGGCCAAAAGAAATCTGATGAGGTTCAACAAGGACAAGTGCAGAGTTCTGCACTTAGGACAGAGGAATCCCAAGCATTGTTACAGGCTGGGCACTGACTAGTTAAGTAACAGTTTGGCAGAAAAGGACCTGGAGATTACAGTGGATGAAAAGGTGGATATGAGTCAACAATATGCCCTTGTAGCCAAGAAGACTAATAGCATACTAAGGTGCATTAGGAACAGCATTACCAGCAGATCTAGGGAAGTTATAATTCCCCTTAATTCAGCACTGGTGAGGCCACATCTGGAGTACTGCATCCAGTTTGGGGCCCCCTACTATAGAAAGGATGTGGACACATTGGAAAGGGTCCAGCAGAGGGCAATCAAAATTATTAGGGGGCTGGAACACATGACCTACGAGGAGAGGCTGAGGGATTTGGGCTTATTTAGTCTGCAGAAGAGAAGAGTGAGGGGGGATTTGATAGCAGCCTGCAACTTCCTGAAGGGAGGTTCTAAAGAGGATGGAAAGAGGCTCAAATTGGTCTCAAATTGCAGTGGGAGAGGTCTAGGTTGGATATTAGGAAAAACTATTTCCCTAGGCGGGTGGGGAAGCACTGGGAAGGGTTCCCTAGGGAGGGGGTGGAATCTCCATCCCTAGAGTTTTTAAGTCCCAGCTTGACAAAGCCCTAGCTGGGATGATTGAGTTGAGGTTGGTCCTGCTTTGGACAGGGGGCTGGACCCGACCTCCTGAGGTCTCTTCCAGCCCTAATATCCTATGATTCCACATATTCTCATTTCAACAGACTAGCTTCACAGACAATATAGTCAACCATTTCACTGTTAACACAGCACCCACTTATTGCGCTTACCCTGAAAGTACATGGAAGTATCAATGGAGATTCCATTCATTTGAAAGGAAATGCCACAGAATAAGGGTACATATTTTAAATATGCAAACAACTAAATATTGTTATGTGGTCTGCCAGGATTTCTTCCTTATTCCAAGCTGCAGTGGCTCTCTGTGGCTACAAAGGCTGGATTGCAGTAGCACTTAAACTCCACCAGGTGCTTTCCAAAATCAGACATCTCCAGCCGAAAAAAAGCTTACAACTAAACAGTACTTTCTTTGGAGCAACTCTGGAGCCTCTCCCTGCTTGGCTTTCCAGGTCGTGCTAGAGCAGTGGTCCTCAAACTGTGGTCTGCGGCTTGAACTCCGCTCCCCCCCTTGTACCCTGCCTCTCTCTCCCCATGGTGGTTAGAGTAATAGAATCATAGAGCTGAAAAAGACCTCAGAAGATCATTAAATCCAGCCCCTTGCTCTAGGCAGGACCAATCCCAACTAAATCAGCGCTGGCTTCCCTCAGGGGAGGAGGGGAAGCCCCAAGCCTCCTCACCAGATCCACCTTGTGGGGAAGAAGTGTAGCCAGAAGCGGAGCCTGGCTGGGGAAATGGCAATGTACTGATGCACTGCTGCCTGGAGGCTTTCCCTGCTGCTCCTATTGGCCATAATCCAGCCAATGGGAACAGCAGGAAGCCATGCCTGAGAGACAATTCCTATGAGCGGCTTGGAGCACGAAAGCAAGTAAGTGCTTCCACCACCCCTTCATGCCCAGACCTTGCACCCGTACCCTGCTCCTGCATCCCCTCCTTGGCCATCCACCATAGCCCCAGCTTACTCCTGCACCGTCCCTTGCTCTTGCACCCTCCCTCCTAGCCAGACACCCCATCCCCAGCCTGCTCTTGCACCATCCCTCCTAACCAGACACCGTACTCCCCAGACTGCTCCTGTACCCTCCCTCCCACCTAGACCTCACACCCTCACCCCATCCCAATCACTGGCAGCCAGCTGCCTGTCGCCCTGTGCTGCTGTTTCTGAGAAGGTGGCAGCAGTCCCTGTCGGGGGCGGAGGGGAAGACACGGGACTCTGAGCTACCAGACCCAGCGTGAGCAAGACTGAGCCGGGCAGCCTGCCCTCCGAGCTCCTAATACATTTTAAATGCAGAGCCACAGCAGGGGTAGGTCCTGTGCCTGTCGCAAGCCAGAACTGAGCCGGGCTCCTGGTCAGCCTGCTAAAAAAATTTACTGGCGTGGTGTAGGGGAAATGCATGTAGTCTTTGGCATTAGCCTATAAGCTTTTGCTTATCGATTAATCAACTATACTATTACATCCCTACACTGAACCCCTCATTTTTGTCCCCAGCCCAGAACCGGGGGGGGGGAATCCACTAATCCCAAAACCCCAGAAAAATGAATCTGGCCCATCGGAAGCCCTGAACCAGTCCTCCCTGTCCCTGCCCCTCACCCCTGGAGCACCAGAGGAGTGAGATGTCTCAAGGACCACATCAGTGAGGATTGGAGGTTTTTTGGAGGAGTTTTTTTTGCTTCTTACTTGGGTGGTCCCCGACTGATTTTTCTGTGGGTCACTGGCCCCTGACCCAAAAAAGGTTCCTCACCGCTGTTATAAAGGAAACATTGAAACCTTTTATGTTGGATATAAATTAATATTTTACTTTATTTAAAATGAAGTTTGATAAATAAACTTGAGAGTTAAAATGCTTAATCTGTTTAATCATTTAAATTAAACCGTTCTCCCTCAGTGCAGCACTAGCAAAATGGCTTGGGCGTGATCATGTAATTAATGGCAACATTCCATTAGCAACTGGTGGGCCACAGAAAGGTTTGCATTGAGCCAGGTGGGCCACGGGCCAAAGAGTTGAGAACCACTGTGCTAGAGAAACAGGAGATGATCCCCTCCTTAGGCAACCCTTGATCATGTTTGCTAACCCAAGAATCAAATGGAAACATAGCAGGGAGGCTGCTTAAGAAGAGGTAAAGAATCAGAATGGGATTTTATGCCCAATTAAATGTGTAATACTGATTAAGAAGTTCAGTGCTTCTATCACTTTACAGACAGGCAAACCAAAAATGTTCTCACTATATTTCTCTTCCTGAGTGCCTGGATAATTCCTCAGATGCCCTGCAGCGTCCTCCTGTTCCTAGTTATTAGCTAATTAAAGATGCTCTTAAAGAAAGTAACCCCCCCCAAAAATGTACTCACGTCTTCACACCATGACAGACTTCCATATTACGCATTAACTGCATTTTGGACAAAAGTCTTGTATTTACTGTAATCAAGAGGCGGCTATCAATGAATTTTAAGGAAGTGACAGTTGAATGAAATTTGGAAAAGTCCTAGCCCATGCCTAATATCCGTCTGTAACATCTGTGCACAATCTTTTCTAAGCTTTTTATTTATTTATTTATTTTAAGTGCTGAAGGTAACTCTTCCAAGATCTCTAGGCCAAGTGTTTTCCTGTAGTGGGACTTGATGGCTCCAAGGATCTGTAATAAAATATGTGGTCTTTCAGCATCAGATCAAATAAATCCTAAGTTGTTAATCATCAGAACTCCTATCTGATCAATGCTGAGTGTCCTATGTGAAGTGAGTTCCTGGTCTCAATTCAGTTTTTTTTCTGGAGAAGTGCCATAACAACAAACACCATCACAACAGCAATCTGCACAGACAGCAGGAAAAGTAAATAGACACAAAATGAGTCTTGAACTTTCACCCTTTTCCTATTTAAGGGTTAAATATATTGGCCAGGCAGATCCTGCTACAAGCAAAGAAATCAATTACATTTTAAAAGACAAAAAGATACTTGTTTTGCAAATACTTCTAGACCCCGTGGTGTCCAAACAGTTCACTATAGCGAACTAGCCACACTCAACCAGCCAAACAGCCACCACGTGTTGGATGCCACAGTTTTAGATCCTTCAGGTTTTTAGGAAGTCAACCTATAGTACAGCAGTCCCCAAACTTGGGGCAAGCCCTCCTAGGGCAGGGCTACTCAACTATGGAAGTTGAGCGACTTAGTGGGCGACTATGATACGCACAGCACATGCAGAGAGCCGTGAATTAAAGTGTGGTTTCATATACATATGCAAATAGCTTTTCACACTGACGGGCATGAATACAAAGATTAAGGAAGACTACACAACACACAAGCTCCATTTAAGTCAGTTCTGCTGATATTAATAAAATGCAATATTTACCCGATTTCCACTCATAGGACAGCACTTTTAATGAGCAATGACAGTCCAAGAATTTAACTACTAAAGCATATCAACAGGAGACCATTCTAGTGATTCACCATTGTGGTGGAGGCCATGTTCAAAGGATCCCACTTGCAGGCTGTGTGTTGAGCACCGTGTAAACCCAAACAGAACCGCAGGCCGCAAACAGACAGGCCACATGTTCAGTAACCCTGTCCCAGGGGGTTGTGCAGGAACATCTGGGGTGGCACACAGCAGAGAAAAAAGAGGCCGGTGCTGTGGGGAGCTGGTTTAAAAGCCAGTTCCCCTTAGTCCCCTCTCTGCAAGGTGGAGGGGGTAGGAGAGTGGCAGGGTAGGCAGAGGTGCAGTGGGAACCCAGGTGAGTGGGGACTCAAAGCAGTCCCCACTCGCCCCAGGTTCCCCACTGTGCCTTTGCCTTTTAAATGCAGCAAGATTCACAGATGGCTCTTACTATATTTAAATGGCAGAAATTCCATCATTAATCGAAATTTAACATCCCTAATAGCCATTATAGTAATACAGGCTGAAATGTTATTTACTGAATGTTCAGGTATTTCTTTAGTGCCAGAGAAATTGAGAGATCCCAGCCCAAAAATGCTTGACAAAGAGATTACATCTGAACAGTTGACACCAAGACGCACAAAAATGGATTAGGAAGCAACTATTAAAAAATATATATATATAAAAATCTTCCCACCTTTAGCTACAACCTCCTAAACCCCGGCCATTTCACAGTAAACTATATTAACACAATTAACCTGTATGACCTTCTGCTACCATTGATTTTCTTCACCTAACGCTCAGCACTGCCCTCCACTTTACTGCCTACAGCACAACTCCCACACCACTTGCAGATATAGATACGGAGCCCAAACGGAGACAGATGCTACATGAGATGGTTCCGCGCTTTAAAAACTTTACAAATCCGAGAGCCCGATCCAAAGTGCTCAGCATCCAACCACTACCACTGACTGCAGTGAGATTTAAGTGTACCAGATCAGCAAAAGAAGAGGGAAAATACTACACAAAATGGAAGTTTGTTTAGTGCAAATTCGGGTTTTAAATGCTATTTTTAATCCTTTATTGATCATTATTTCATAGTCCTATTTTTCAAGTTAACTACATGCCTCCAACCTAGGCCCCAGATAGTCTCCTTCCACCTTCTTAAAAATGAGTAATCCATGACCCAAGATGATATACACAGATGATAGCACTGATCCTGCAGGTACATATTGGCAGACACCTGTACCCACATGGAACATCTTACAAGATCAGGGCCCAAGAGGAAAAGAAAAATACAAAAGCCATAAGTTAAAAGTATTCAGGAAATCACTGTTGGGATAAGATGCAAAACAAGCCAACCCAAACCACTGTCCTGTTCTAGGAGAGCCTTAAATGATGTTTAATTTCATTTAATTCAAAAAAGGATATGCTGAATAAAACAATAAGTCGTCTGCACAGTTGATACCACAATATTAGGAAACTAAACCATTATGGGCATAACAAAGCGTGTTTAGGTGAGTATTATAAAGCATGTACATCACAGCAATAATATATGAAGCTACTCTATCATCATGAAAAACAGAAAAAAGTCTTATATACACTTTCAAACCTGCCAAACTGATACTGCTGTACGTTTCCTGATCTTGTGATACTAAATTACATCCTTAACAGAATGTTTTTGCATTTAACGTCCTCATGTTTGGGACAAACAAAAACACTGCTCCTAAATGCTGAAAAAATTAAAAAGCCCTAACTAGGTTTTCAAACAGGCTGTCCAGCTCCTACTGCCTTTTAAATTGCAGAGCAACAGCAGGATTTGGTCCCAGACCCACAGCAAGCCAGGCTGCCTTCCCCTATCAACTACTCAGTTAGTAAATTAACCTCATTTTAACATCCCTAACACCCACGCTAGTCAGTGTTTGGCGCCTACTGATTATCACTTAATAGAAGCAAATTTTAGAAACTGTAAAATATTTAGAAGTCAGTAAGAATTATGCCCTGACCTACAGCACCTAACTTAAAGATTTAGTTAAATCTTTCAACAGATAAAAGCTGGAATACAATTTGTAACATCACTCAGATCTTTAGTTAAGAGGATTTTCATAAAACTAATGGCCAGTCATTCCAGAATGGAGTCCAACACATGACTTTTCGCGAAGCACATTTTAGCTGAATACTGTATTTGCACGGGAGAAATTAGACATATTTTTAAAAGTGAGTTTAGAAGGACCCTGCCAACTTTTTTGCTAGCTCCGAGTCATATTCTGGATTTTATCCTGTGCTGCTGAAGGAACTGAAATTAATATAGTTCTTTGTTTACTAAGTTGCATAATAGTGTTTACTTGTTCAATAGTCCTGCAGAAAAAGCAGAACACTTTTTGGTGGGGTGGGGGGGGCAGGTATTAATTCTGGTTTGTGTTTCAAACTTTGTGATAGAATGGCTTAAATAAACTAGTTTTTTTTTTTAGAGTGGAGCTGGTGTCACACCAAGTTATAATAAAGTTGAATATTAAATTTTGGGCATGCTACTAATTGGCTGTGTTCCTTTAAACAGTGAATTTAATCAGTCATAATTTAAAACATTATCCTTTTACCTATTTTGACAGATATCCAAATAGCTATGTAAGCAATGCTGAGGTTTTAAATGAGGTTACAAGAAAAGTTGTTCCTGCTGCTTTGAAGAGATTTCTGGAAACCACTGACTTTAAAAAAAATGTGCTTACCTCCACACACTGTCTCTATCTCCTTTTCAAAGTGAGGTTTTTAAGTTCATCCCTGTACTTGAAGAGTTATCTACATGTCACAATTAGATAGCTAAGCAGTGGTACATTCACTTAAGACACAGCATATAGGGTAATTTAGGCTGGGATTTAAACCATATTTTTGGCTGGAAAAGATAAACATCACAGCTAACAGTTAAATTCTGTCTTCCTTTTCTTCATTTATAGGTACAGTAGAAGTATCCCACTATTCTTTAGGATATTAAATACATGTGAAAGCAAAGACCTGTTCCTAGCCCACAGGAAAACAACTTATGAACTTTCTTCCTTGTTCAATTAACCATGCCCGACCCCCTTTCCCTCTCTTCTCTTTGTGCTGCAGACAAGTATCAGAGCTACGCATTTCACTAGTAGAGAGTGAAGATTTTCTCATCCCTACATGCTTTAAAAGACAACAGTTCTGTAATACCATTACATAAAAATGAATTTTACCACAGCATAGAGTTTGATAAGAAAGCAACAGATAATGCTAAACTGGCTCACATATACAAAAAACAAAAAATAGAGATGAATTTTTCAAACATTCATTTTAACTACCATCACAGAGAGTGCAGTGGGATTTCAAGTTCAATTCTATCAAGTGAGAAAGCATTTTATTTATAACTGATGAAGCATTAAAATTCTGAAAAGAAAGGAAAAGTCCAGCTGATACCATCCAAACCGCACAATAACCAGCTTAAGCTTTAAGAAGGTTCATTAAAAGCAGAGATCCTAAGCCTGATTTGTTCATGCATTCAGTCTGAAATATTTAACTTTTTTTCTTTTTATTACCTGATGTTCTGCATGAATGTTATCCCCAGTAGGCCAGCGATGTTTGCTGTTATTATAGCCGCCTCCACCACTTCCTCCTCCCCCAAGCTGCTCACCATGCTGCCTCTGAAAGAAGTAATCCACCATAGCGTCGTCCTGAGAGCGGCCTGCAACTCCTATGGATCCAGGGACAGGGCTGGAGTGTGTCCCTGCTGCAAGTGCTTGATTTGCAGCTGGCTGTTGTTGAGCCTGGGACCCTGTTCCAGATGTCAAAACAACAGGCATGTTGGGATTAGCTGTATCTTGTGTGTGCTGCTTCAGGTGGGGGCTGAATGAGTCCTGCCAGAGCACTGCTTTTCTTTTCAAAACACACGCAACGCTCATTCCACCAACACCTAGGGAGACAAATGTTTTTCCAATGTTTAATCATATTAATAACTGATGAAACACATATTGCCTGCATCAGGAAAAAAAATCTTTACTTCTTTTGACATGTTTACGTTTTCCCGTTAGTCACATCTGACCCATCTCTCTCAAAGTTAAATTTAGCAAACTTCATTTCAGTACAATATATTAAAAATACATACTAGTCAAAATGACAGTTTACTCTACGAGATGTTGCCAGTATAGTTAATATATTTATAGGTGCCTATTATCTTGGACTCAGACCACTAAGTTGTGCCAGTGAAATTTCTTGTGCGGGTCATGATACTAATATTTTCTCAATCTAATCTAAAATTAAGCCCTGAAAACTTCTGGGGAAAAAACCTTGAGAATGTAATGGAATTTAAATTGCAACATCAAGGTTTATAAACTTCAATATTAATGGCAGTTCTGCTACAGGATTTGTCATTTGCATGCAAGTACTACTCGATTACTATTCAATAGTTCACTTTAAAAACATTAAATCAGGCAGTTCTTTGAATTCAAACCTAAAATATGATTGGTACACATGCTATTATTAGTCCTGCCCCAGATATAACTGGCACTCTTTTGTAAACACGAAGACTTGTTTGGGTCATGAGACAGTAAGATATAACCACATTTATGGGACATTCCCTGAACAAAAAAAACACCCTAACCTCTGACTGAGACGCCCACAGAATGTTCCAGAACTAGATGAGCCAACAGCCTCAGTTCAGTTACTTGACGGGAGAGAAAGAAAACCTAAACTCTGGCTGTAGAAACTGTCCCACATAAACAAAGCAAAAAAAGAGAATGCCTCCCATAAAGCTACCTTATACTCTGACAGTGAGTGAAATCATATTACTAATCAGCAGGGGTCGACAAATTATGGAAAACCCTACTCGCCAGACAAAAAAGGGACCCGCCACCCTCCCCCACAAAAAGTGTTTTTTAATGGCATAAATTCCTAATAAGAATAAGAACAGTAATTACTAATAAGTTATTAATAAATATCACACAGGTTATTAATAAATATCTTATAAACCTTTACCATTTCTCTCTACTGCCATGTCTCCTCCCCTTGCTCCATCAGCTCCCCTGGTGCCTGCTTCCCCACACCCTCTGCTGTCCTGACTCCTGCCCTTCTCACTGCCCTCAGCCCTCCTGCGA
>JANRFK010002918.1:2619544-2634408 GCA_030068395.1 Apalone spinifera | reverse complement strand
CTTACCACACCGTACTGTAAATTTCCTTGCGCAAGAGCAGGCGGGCAATGTGGACGCTGTGCGGATTCTTGCGCAAGAACGGCCGTACTTGTTCAAGAAGCCATGAGTGTAGACATAACCCTGTTGACTTATGGTGAAGAAGATACTGAATTGTGACTGAGGAGAACTCGGTTCAATTCCCAGCCCTGACACAAATTCCCCGTGTGACCCTGGGCAAGTTGCCTAATCTGTCTGTGCGTCAGCGCCCATCTGGAAAGACGGCGGTCCTTTCTCCCAGGCTCCGTCTGGTCCACTTAGCTGTAAGCTCTTTGTGGCAGGAATTACATCTGGCCAAGTGTTTGTACAGCATCCAGTACAGCTCGGCCCTGATCTCAGCAGGTCCCATTGTCTCTAATGCAACACAATGCTAACACAAACACATACCAATAGTAGTTCTGAGAGTGTCTTCCAAGTGTGACCCTAGACAGTTACGGTGGGTGGAAAGTCTAGGGGGAGGGAGGTCGCAGTACATTGTCTGGCCATCGAGACAGCTGGGTTCTGTTGCTGATTCCCTGTTTGACCTTGGAGATACTGAGTCACAGGAAAGGGACGTTACTTGTCCTGCTATAAAATGGAATAAACACTTACCTGTCCCCAGTGTCTGAATTTGTTGTTTGTACAGCAAAGTGACACCCTCAGTAAAGAACAACGAGTCCTGTGACACCGAGAAAATGAACAGATTTATTTGGGCACAAGCTTCATGGGCAAAACCCCACTCCATCAGATGCACAGAGTGGCAATTTCAGAGACAGGCATGAATATACTAGCACATGGAAGGAAGGCAGTTACCTTAGCGAGTGGAGGACCAGTACTAACTGGGTCAGAGGTGAGCAATAATTTTGGGATGTGGTGGTGGGCCCTCCAGAAGGGACGGGACCTCGGGGGGAAAGGGTGGGGTTGGGGCAACAGAGAGAGAGAGAAAGTGTGTGTGTGCATGTGTGTGCACGAAAGAGACACTTTGTGTGAGAGACAGACTTTGTGACACAGATTGAATGTGTGTAGCACAGAGACAGGAGAGTGTGCGGCAGTGTGTGTGTGTCAGTGACTGTGCGTGTGTGACAGAGACACAGAGAATGTGTGTCCTGGCCAAGTTTCTAAGAGAAGCCACGCTTTGTCTCTTTAAGGGAAATCTGTCCTGCTGTGTTGTTTCTCTCCCCCCAGGCTCTTCTGCCCTCCTCTGAGGCTACATCTAGACTGCACTCTTAAATTGGAAAAAGATAGGTAATCTACACAAATTGCATCTCTTTTTCCGATTTAATTTTGAAAGAGGCTTTTTTGAAATTTGGCATGTCTGCACAGTGCCAAATTTCCGAAGAAAGTGCTCTTTCGAGCCATCCCTTATTCCTCGTAGAATGAGGTTTAGAAAAAGCACGTCTGTTCTTTCGAAAAAAAATTGAAAAAGGGGAAGCATTCCTTGGTTGCAGCGTTGCTTTTTCGGGATACTGCCAGTATCCCAACATAGCAATGCAGTCTAGATGTCACATGCTTCAGATTGTAACAGCTCTGCTGACTGTGCTCCCCTCTGCAACCCCTGCTCTGCTGAGACGGGTACAGGGGCAGGGTAGCACCCTGATTTCAGCTCTCCCCGCTCCTCCCCACCCACCCTCCTGCACAGCTAACAGGAGAATCCTGGGAACCGCTCAGCTGCAGGATGGAGCAAGGTGGGGGAAGGGACAGCTGAACACAGGTGGCCGCTGTAAGTCTGCACCTCTGCTAAACAGCTGGGTGGACTGGAGAGAAATTTTTGGCTGGCCAGATTTGCCCACCCCCGAATTAGGCCAATTCAGTCAGGGTGGGCGTAGCCACTCCCAACACTTGAGGAGGGATGAATACCAAGAGAGGGGACATTTCTTTTGTAGTGAGCCAGCCCTTCCCAGCCCCCACTCAAACCCAGATTGTTTGCAAATGAATGGCAGCTGCGCAGGATCCCTTCATAGTCTGGTTTGAAGTGGTTTTGTTGACCGAGGCCAGTTTTAAATCTGTTCCCAAGTGTCCAGGGAGGCTGACGTGCTCTCCTACAGGTTCCTGATGTCTGATTTGTGCAGAGACTCATTCATTCTTTTGCGCGGACTCTCTGATTTGGCCAGTGTCCATGGCAGAGGGGCATTGCTGGCACCTGATAGCATACATGGGCAGTGGGGCAAGGCGGAGCTGGAGAAGGCAAGACCCAGTGCCGCCCCTTCCACCTACGGTCCCTCCCCTTCAGTAGCCTCTTCCCCATGGAGCCAAGCCTGTCCCCAACCTTAGCCCTGAACATCTCCAGGTCCCTTAGTGTCCCTTGTCCCAGCAAGTGACCAGGCTCCACCTTTTCCAGGTGGCCAGAGATGGGGGCAGCCACACTGTGGCCCCAGCCGTCCCAGGCAGCTGCGAAGTATAGGCAGCTTTGGGAAGGCAGGGCCTTCCCTTGCCTATGTTACGCACGGCTTATGACAGCGTGTATCACATAAATCGATGTGCATGCAAAAGAGCCCCTGCTGGTGTGGCTGTGGTGTTGCTTGAGTAGATCTGCGAGCAGAGTTGGCAATGGGGTTTGGTGCAGGGGCAGGTTCCTGGGTTAGTGTTTCTGTGGTGTGTGGTTGCTGATGAGTATTTGCTTCAGGCTTTGAGTGAGGCCTGGTCTGCCTCCCATGGTCGGTGACAGGGAGGGGTCGTTTTCCAGAGTAGCTGAAGGTGTAGATTGCTGAAGGTGTGCGGGAAGGGTTTAGCTGGGGGCCGTAGGTGATGGCCTGTGGTGTTCTGTTATTTTCCTTGTTGGGCCTGTGACAGAACAAGGACGCCAGAGAAGTGTGATTAGTTGTTACAAAGGTGCTTTGAGCTGCTTAGACTGAGGATGCTAAAGGAAGACAAAGGTTTCTATTACATTTGCATAATAATTTGCTCTGCATGATGGAAGCCTTTTGAAGCACATTCCCACCTCTGGCTGGAAATGCAGCACATTCCCCCGTCCTTCTGACTTCATGTTTCTTTTCCCAGGCCCTGGCCATTCCTAAATTCATGTCTTCTGTTCGGCCCTCACATACACCCAGAGCCGGCTCCCGCAGACCATGAAAATAACACCCCCCCGGCCCTGCACTGGGATGACTAAAAGCTCCACTTTCTACAGCTGCTCAGCAGTTCTCCAGCAGCGTCCTGGGGCCTTTGCAGAGGCAGAGTTCAAAGTCTGGGTCCTGTGCAGAAATCCAGTGTTTTGTCAGTGTCTCCTCTATCTCCCTCCTCTTGGACCTGGAGCACTTGCTGTTTAACAGGCTTGTGCCGTGCCAGGCCTCTGGGGGGCTTCCCAAGCCAGTGAGGCAGATCAAGGAGAACAGGAATGGAATTCGTTAATATTTAAACAAAAGGGTTTGATCTTTAAACCATAAAGTTGCTCTTCAGAAGTTCAGCCAGCAATAGAGCAAGGATGGTTACCAGCCCCAAGCCTCTCCCTGTCGCTTCCTACATTTCAAGCCATCAGGAGGCAGAGGGATCCAAACAGGCACCCAAAATCTGAGCCCGATTCTGGGAGTAGGTGCTGGATTGTGTTTTGGGGCATTGGCTCAAACAAGCCCCAGGACCAGTGCCCCCCCACCCCCACCCCGCCATGCAGACTCATCCCAGGATTTATACAGTCAAGTAGCTCGTTGACTTGTAGACCATAGGCCAGAAGGGACCATTATGATCATCTTCCAGTCTGGCTTTCTGCACATTACAGGCCACAGAAATTCACCCTCCCTGCAGCCAGCGACCCCTGCCCCATGCTGGAGCGTAGAGGAAGGTGAAAATCTCTCAGGTCTTTGTCAGACTGACCTGGGAAAACTCCTTCCCAGCCAAACATGGCAATCAGTTAGAACAGGGAAGCTACCGCCTGTGGGCCAGATCCGATCCTCCGCTTGCCTGGATCCAGCGTGTGAGGCTCAGTGCCCCCCATTTCCCCTCCCGCAGCAGGGTGAGCCGGCGCTTGAGCTCGTCACACAGGAGGTGCCCTGGCTCAAGCACCAAGGCTAGCTTCCCGCTGCAGCAGGGAGCCCTGACGTGCACGGCCCAATCAAGGCAAACCGGGGCTAGATCTGGCCCACAGGCTCTGCCAGGCAGGGGGGAGGTAGCAGCTGCTGTGTGCTGCAGTTAAGGGTTCCCTGCGGGCACTGCTCCCGTCATTCCCATTGGCCAGTAATTGTGGCCAATGGGAGTGGCGAGGGGCAGTGTGCACAGGGAGCCCTTCCCTGCAGTGCACAGAGCTCACGGAGCCATCTGCACCCCCTGGAAGCTGTGTCACCATGGCTTACCCCCATCCCTTGTCTCCTCCCACCTAGACCCTGCAACTCTACCCCCAGCTTGCTCCTGCACCCTCCCTACTGCCCAGACCCACACCCCCAGCCTGTTCCTACTCCCGCCCTTCTGCCCAAACCTTGCACCCTCACCCCCAGCCTGCTCTTGCATCCTACCTCCCACCTGGGCTCCGCATCCCTGTCCCCAGCCTGCTCCCTGACAGCCCCCTCCCTCACACTAAACCCCTCATTTTTGGCCCCATCCCAGAGCCTAGCTTCTAGGGGCATCCCACAAAATCTACTAGCCCTGGGCCCCCAGAAGAGTTAATCCAGCCCTGGGGGTAAGCCCTCAGCCTTGGTGCCTCTCCTAGGGGGAGGTCTAGGTTGGATATTAGGAATAACTATTTCCCTAGGAGGGTGGTGAAGCACTGCGATGGGTGCCCTAGGGAGGGGGTGGAATCTCCATCCCTAGAGGTGTTTAAGTCTCAGCTTGACAAAGCCCTGGCTGGGATGATTTAGTTGGGTTGGTCCTGCCTTGGGCAGGGGGCTGGACTCGGTGACTCCTGAGATCTCTTCCAGCTTTATGATTCTATGATATGATTCACCCTGCCGCGGGGCTGGAGTGTGAGGGAAGGGAGGGGAGTGTCTTTTTTTCCTGCTTCTCAGTTGGGGACCAGGACAGTGAAGTTTTGGGGTTTTTTTGCTTCTCACTTACATGTGGCCCCCGACTGATCTCTATGTGGGTCAGTGGCCCCCCAGCATCAAATAGGTTCCCACCCCAAGCTAGAACTTGAGTATGTTGGGCCTGACACTGGGGAAGAAATTCTCTGAGGTAACTCAGAGCCCTCCCCATTTAGCGTCCCATCTCTGGCTGTGGAAGATACTAGCTCCTGGCAGTTGCCGTCCTGTCGCACCTCCCCTGCCCTCAAACTTATCAAGCTCAGTCTTAAAACCAGGTATGTGCCCCTCCCCCCACCTCTCCTGCTGTCATCCAAAGCAAATTCCTCATCACTGGCCATACAGCCCGCAGGTGTGAGACCCAGGTCTCTGCCACTCCAGGGGATTGCTGGGACTTCTGGCACCTGGGAAGGAGCTCAGAAGGAAGCCATGGTTTGGGCCTAACGTGCAGGGGAGCAGACAGACAGGCAGGGCCCTCGGACAAGGTAGGGGGCCAGAGTGCACTGCACCGCACCGCACTCCAGCCATGATTCCAAAGGGCCTGGGGATCCAGCTGCCGCAGCAGCAGCAGGGGCCTGGCGAGTCTGTCTGCTCCCCTGCATGTTAGGCACAAACCATGGCTTCCTTCTGAGCCGCGGCTAGGAGACTTCTGCTGCTCCTAGCTTGAGTGCATCCTCTGTGCCTGTGATGGATAGGAGGAGCGCTGGCCAGCATTCTGTGACAAAAGGGTTAAACTCAGATAGCTCGGGGATGTCGGCAGGGACCCAAGAGAGCCAATGGAAAAATGTAGAAATTTAAATTGGAAGATATATCTGCCTGCTGTTTTCTTTGTGTGAGTTTTCAGCCAAGAGCTGGGGGAAACAAGATGAATTGAACCAGACAGAACTACCATACCTATAAGGAATATTGGGCATGGAAATGGACTGGACCTTGAAGTGGATCGTGAGTAGATAGGAACATGTATATTTAGTCACACTCAGGTTATTTTCTCTGTTTGTTGTTTGGTTAAACTTCTCTGTGCCCCACCCCCCATTCACTGTATCTAAGCTGCACCCAGAGATACCATTTTTTCTGTTTTAATCTGTTCTTTTCTCAGTTGCTCTGTTGCATCTAGCAACTAAGTCTGCTTTATCAAGTATATCTTTTTATTTTGTTAATAAAATCACCATTTTTAAGGTGGTGGTTTGATTCTTGTGTCCTGGAAGGTAACAAGAGGTCTGTGTATGCCTAAGACTGAGAGGTCAACTATCCCCCCTGGAAGAAGTTCATGTGCTTCTTCCTGGGTCTAAGAAGAAGAGGGGTTTCATTTGATGGTGGCAGCCTTTCTCCCAAGGCCAGTGAATCTGTGACCTTGGGGAAATTTAAGCAGAAACCTATAGGCTGTGTCTAGACTGGCCAGTTTTTCTGGAAAATCAGCCGCTTTTCCGGAAAAACTTGCCAGCTGTCTACACTGGCTGCTTGAATTTCTGCAAAAGCACTGACTTCCTACTGTAAGAAATCAGTGCTTCTTGTGGAAATACTATTCTGCTCCCGTTCGGACAAAAGTCCCTTTTGCGCAAAACTGTTCCGTTAAAAGCATTTCCAGAAAAATCATGCCAATCTAGATGCAGCCATAGCGGCAAGGTATTTTTAAGGTCTCTTGCAGGCCTTCACTTTCTGCAACCAGAGCAGGGAACAGCCTTGGCAGTCCCAAATACCCCAGTGATTAACACACCCATCTGAGAGGTCTGAGACCTGGTTTAACTCCTTGCTCCCATTGGGTAGAGGGGGGATTTGAACTTGGGTTTCCCCCATGTGGGTGGGTGAGTGAGTTAGCTACTGGTCAGGACAGTTCCCAAGCCACCCTTTGGCAAAAATACCAGTTGTGTGCCAACACCACTGGCTGGACAGCAACAAAAGGAAACATGAGGATTTAGCTAGGCCCCAGATTGTTGTCATTTGGCAAATGTGGGGAAAGAAAATTACTTCATGACTATTTGTCTCCAAGAGGGAGCATGGGAAGAAAAAACATCTAGTGGCTGGAATATTTGATGGTATGAAAAAATTGAGCTCAGTCATTCCTGGAGAGGCTCCCCCACCCATGGATGTGCAGAGAAGTATGTCAGTGACCCGGGGGGCCCTTCGCCCTCAGGCAGTCCTTGCAGAGCGGCTGATTCAGCAGAAAGGCCGACTGGAAATGAAATGAGGATGTTTCTGTCTGCCCAAAGCTGAGCAGGATGAACCTCGGCTCTCAGCTCAAGATGTGACTGTCGGAATTCCTCCGTGTCAGGAGCTTGTCGAACATCCCCCCTGTGCTGGCCCCGGAGAACCGAGTGACCTTTTCAAGTCAACGCTAGTGTCCTGTCTGATTAGTGCCCTTTGTCTGAGGCTGGGCTGGGATTTTCCAGTCTCCGTTTCCGGGAGAAGAGGGCAGAGGAGATTTATCTACTGTACATTTGAGAGAGTTGGTCGGATGGCTTGTTCAAGAACTCCTCCAAAATGGTAAGAGCTAGGAGCGCCACATTTGGCAAGTGCACATGCTGCTGCATTCCTCACTCTGCCTGGGGCACAGTGGGCAGGCGATCCTGGACCTCCCCCGCAGCTGGACGTGCTGGAGCTGCAGCGACTGTGGAGCGGCACTTCTCACTTGGCCCCACGCTGCTGCGGTGAGCGAGGGCTGGGGTTGTCCTCTCTCCCCAGGACTGCCTGCAGAGCGACCCCTCCTCCCCAGCCCCACCCCAGAGCAATGAATTCAGTGAAGCCTGGACATTTTCATTTTATTTTCCAAAAAATAAAAATGAATCAAGTTGAGGCCCTGAGCGACGCCGGGTAAACCTCCAAGTTGATTATATTTGAAAGCGCACGACAGATCTCAGGGCAGCCTGAGGATTTGCTCCTGCTCCCATGGGGAGCCACAGGACCATTCCAGTGGGACGGGGCGGGTTTTCAGACCTGGTTTTTCAAAGGTGCTCAGGGCAGATTTGCAGGGGCTTAGTGCCAGGCATGCACCTCTCGTGCTGTGTTCTCTGAAAAATCTGGTCACTTAGGCCAAGGTTTTCATAAGAATCTAGTGATTTTTCAGGGGTGAGCCCCGAAAACGACATTTGATTTTTAGAGGGCAGCTGCTCAGCAGTTTCTGACAAACGTTTTAGGAGGTCTCAAGTTGGGCAACCAAAATCTTTTGCTTTGGCAAATCTTGGCCAAACTCTTCTAAAACTTCCAGCTGAGTCACGTTTGTGTAGCCCGTCCTCGTGAGAGAAAGCGCTCGTCTTCCTCCAGCTGCTCAGGGCTGCTGCGTGCCAGCTCTGTGTGCTGCAGCTTATGCAATGGGCTGCAAACTCGATTGTCATTCATTGCATTGCTTCGCGCGGCCCTTGCTCCGAAGTGGTCTCTGAGAATGCCTACAAGCAAGAAGCACGTGAACTGGTGTCTCTCTGGCCGTAGAGATGGGCCGAGGCGGCGGGGTCCAGATCGAGAGCCACAGCTACCCTGCGCATGCCGGATCTGGGTTTACGGGTCTGAGCTGTGGTAGGTGCAAGGAGCTGGCTTAGCTTTGGCACTTGCAGATGTTTTGGGGGATGTGGGTCTGGATGTGCGAGCGGGAGAAAGGTCACTGGTGACATTTGGCTTGGAAGTTGTCGAGAGAGCCGAAGCACTCCAGTCCGGAGGCGTGGCTCCGGCCCCTTCTAGAGAACTCTGCTTGCTCCTCACAGTAATAAAACCCCATCTGCCTGGTGGGCCGGGGTCCTGCCTGGAGGATGAAGGCAACTGAGTATCACTGAGTTTCAGGCCCCCTTTGAGGACAGGGTGGAATCTGAGGGCCAGGGCCGACCCACAACATTTTGGCAACTGAGGCGGGGAGCTCAAATGATGCCCCCAATCCCCCATTTCTCCTGCCTGCCTGTGATGTCTCTTGTGCCCTCCTTCCTCCAGCACAGTGCTCCACCATCGCTGGGCATCTAGAGCAGAGCGAATATCCATGCACCAGCAGCAGACCATTTTCTACACAACCACTTAAATCCTGCTGCTTGTACTTAATAAAATCCCTTTTATTTGTTACCTGGGGGAGCCATCGGTCTGTCCATCGCTAAAGGGGGCTTATCTAAATAATTCATTAGGGCTTCTTAGCCCATTGGTGTCCCAGGAAGCTGGGCCCAAAACTACATTTTCCTTGGACCGGAAGTGTTTCAGAGTCTGTACTGCTCTTCGGTGGGCGGTGATCTCAGCTCTGTGCCTTGGCTAGAAGCAGACCAGGGAGCTGGCCCAGCGGGACGGGGTGGTGGGAAGCCCCAGAGAACAAGGAGGCGAGTGTCAGTGGCTTTGCCAGCCCTC
Source organism: Apalone spinifera (assembly GCA_030068395.1). Classification (NCBI taxonomy): domain Eukaryota; kingdom Metazoa; phylum Chordata; order Testudines; family Trionychidae; genus Apalone; species Apalone spinifera. Next base: position 2,625,139 of record JANRFK010002918.1, on the reverse strand, counting down.
CGGAAGACAGGCTCAAGGGTTCTTCTGTGACCTCACGGGTCTCCTGTCTCCCAGCCCAGTGTGCTTCCCCACCAGATCCCATGAAACAGCTGCTAGCTGGACTTGGCTGAAGCAGCAGAGTCTGTGGAAAGAACCCATGGGAAATGAGAAGGCAACAATAGAGTTAATGAGTCACAGTTACTCTGACAAGGACTGGAACAGTGGTGGGAAAACCCTGCACAAAAGCAGCCCGAGATTTGTCTTTCTCCCTCATTCAGTAGTGCGGGGGCTTGGGTCCCCCAGCCTGGAAGCACATGGAGAATCATTACTGTCTAAACACGACATGTGAAGAGCAGCCCTCTCCTTTCCTTCCCTTGTCTTTCTGCTTTGCTGGGAATGTTGCAAAACCAATAGCTGTACCCAGCACCTCCCCATCCAAACCTTTATATGACTCATTTATCCTGAAAGTCTGTATAAACACGCTCAGCAGCTTGAACACATGCAATGCTTTGGGAAGCACACAGTCATTTATGGGAGTGAATACGCAGCAGCCCAGTGCACCTTGACACTTCCAGCTGGGACGACCCTTAGAAAGTGTACGCATGTAGGGTTGGCGCTATTCTGGAGCTTGCCCGGGTCCATTGGAATCAAAGCTGGAAACATCTTTCTTAATGCCAGCAACAGCTGTGCCGAGCTGGGGGGTTGTTGCAAGAATCCCCTTCGTCTCCTATTAAGTCGATTCATAGATTATCATTCCAGAGGGCCCATCCTGAGCATCTGCTCAGACCCCGACTAACACAGGCCAGAGGACGTCCCAGAATCAATTCCTGTTTGAACTAGAACTTATAGCAAACGTCCAGTCTTGCTTTAAAAAGGCAAGTGATGGGGAATCTACGATGCCCCTCAGTAAGTCGCTCCAATGGTTAATTATCCTCACTGTTCAAACTTCACACCTTATTTCCACTTTAGTCTGGATCTGAGTCTAGTCTTCAGCCACCCGCCATTGGCCTTGTGAGACTTTTTGCTGCTAGATTGCGGAACCCGTCAGCAAAGTTTTGCTTCCCATGTGGTACTTACGGATGGCGAGCAAGCCGCTTCGTCCCTTCTCTTGGGTAAGCAGGTTGAGTTCCTGGGAGCCCGGAGGAGACATTAGACTTTCGCTGGAGAGAGAACTCACCGCTCTGCAGCGCGAGCCAAGGTCACAGTGAAGTGAGGTGGAGGGTTGAAGTGCGCACACCAGAATAAGCAAAGAGGGGCAGAGGGGATAGTCAGAGGCATGGGGCATTTTCCCACCGATCAGGGGCTCCCGAACATCTGTCCCGAGCTAACTGCCGTTAGCAGGTTTTTATGTTTCTGCCAAGAGCTGGCGAGGTGTCAGCCTGGACAGGGCAAAGAAATTTTGCTGTGGCCATGCACATTTTCAGATTTTCCGCCACTGGAAAACTAAAAAAAAGTCACTGATCCCTCCTGATCTCTTGCCGCCATCGGACATTTCCCCACTGCCAATTCCCTGGGGACAAAAAAGCCGTTTCGTCCAAAAAATGGTTTGAATCAGAAATTGCAAGTGGCGCAGTGCCAGGGCCGTGGGCTGGCAAAGCTTGCTCTGCCTGAGCTGTCCCTGCTACCTGGCTAGTACCTGCTTTGCCTACAGTTTCCAGGGCAATCCTCCGGGGGCAGGCATCTTATAAAGGCCAACCAGGCAAGATTTTAAATAACGATGTGTGAGGCTTACATAGCTCCCAACGCTGGAGCATCTCACAGTCTTTAATGTAGTTCTCCTCTCCCTGAGGAGGCAGAGCAGAACTTTTATCCCCATTGTACAGCTGAGGAACTGAGGCACAGAGAGGCAAGGTTCAGACCCACAAAGGGCACATCTTCACCACAGCGTTATTTCGAAATAACAAGGTGGGTGCCCACACAGCAAGCCAGTTATTTTGAAATGATTTTGGAATAGCAGGGTTCTTATCCTGGAATAATAAACCCTTGTTTCACAAGGAATAATGCCTATTTTGAAATTGCTATTTTGAAATAGCTGTAGTGTGACCGCTCCATTGCTGCTATTTCGAAATAGCTCCTCCCTAGGGCCATTCAGAGGAATTACTCCCTAGTGCTTTCTGGGGCTCAAAATCGAGGTGGCGCATCCACATTAGGGGAGCCTGCCTCAGACTGATTTTGAGGCTTCCCTGTAGTGGGGATGTAATATTTTGTAATAGTTATTTCGGGAGGTATTATTCCAAAATAACTAATTTTGAAATACCCTTGTAGTGCAGACATACCCAAAGAGACTCTGGCATTGCAATACTGAACCACACAACACCTAGGAGGTTGTGGAATCCCCATCTCTGGAGACATTTAAGATAAATGTCTATCAGGGATGGTCTAGACAGTATTTGGTCCTGCCATGAGAGCAGGGGACGGGACTCGATGACCTCTCAAGGTCCCTTCCAGTCCTAGTATTCTATGATTCTAACTTTTAGGTGCCCAGGTATTGGCATGATGAGCTGTCTTATACTGTTCAGCCACTAGGTGGTGCTGTGTGTCACAGACAGTAGAACCTCAGAGTTACAGACACTTTGGGAGTGGGTTATTCGTAACTCTGAACAAAACACCAGGGATGTTCTTACAGCTGAATAGTGACTTTGGAACTTTACTATGCAGAAGGAAAAAGCTGGTTTTAACCATCTTAATTGACATGACCCAAGCTCACAGTTCCCGCACCATGTCATATCTTTTGAAACCTTCCTCTTTATTTCTAGCCTGTTCCATTTAACACAGCACTGTTCTGGATTTGCTTTATTTGTTGTCTCTGCTGCTGCCTGACCGTGTATTTCCCATGCTGAATGAGGTGTGGGGGGACCAGTCAGTTCAGAACTCTCAGAACAAGCCAACCTGAGCGGCACCGGGCAGCCCATCAAAGGATCTCACAGCACATGCCTGACCTGCTAGTAGCAGCCCTGCAATCTTCCCCACACAAAGTGTACATGCACCCCAGGACTATCACTGCAATCCCCACCCCTGAGTTAGGCATCCGGGCGGCTATACAGCGAATGGTGAGAGACAGGCACCTACAGCGCGAGCTACAAGGGCCAGCATGCCAAGTGGAGCACTGTCTGAGCTGGGGGATGCTGACCACGGGGGGTGCATGTTAAGCCCTACGTTGGGCACCTGTACCCAAGCTTCAGGGAGACACTTGGTTTTGCTGGTGACTGACAAACAGGAGAGAGGGAAGTTTGGCCACCGAAATCACAGCCCAGCGGCCCTTCCGGTGAGTTCCCACAAACCAGTAGGGAAGAGCAGGAGGTGCCTCCTAACTTTTAGCCCAGTGACTGGGACGTGGAGCTGGGATGCGGGAAAGCCCAGACCCTGCTTAACCCGTGTGCACTGGAGGAGATAGGGGCTCCCAGTCACTGGAAAATGCCCCACCCCAGCAAACCCAGCCTTGACAAATGCAGTGGGAAGGGGCAGGACCTCCATGCGCACTGCAGGGCAGCCCTGTTTAGCAGGAGGGGTCAGTGCGGACGTGCGCCCACCACCAGGGCAACTGGAACGAGCTGTATCTGACACAAAGCTCCTGTCTTTCAACAGAGGATCTGGACCCTTTGCTGAGGACATCACAGCCAAGCTCCTTTTCCAAACCATCTTCCTTGTATCCTGCGTTGCAAGCTCCGTGCTGGGCCAACACCTCTTCCAGGGAATGGGCTTCCTTTTGTAGATATGGCGGCCCTGGCCTTAGGCTTCCTTTATTTCCCCCATGTCAGGGCCACCTCCTTGTAAGCCAGCCTGGCAGACACCAAGCACCCTGCATTGCTGCTGATTTGCAGCACTGCCCACGTGCGCCAGGGGCTCACCAAACACCTCCGGGCGGGTTGTGCACCTCTGGCCACATGCCGTGTGTTACCGCGCAAGGAGGGAGATGGAACCTGGTTCAGTATCTGACTCAGAAAGGACCCTAAGCTGCCTGGCTCCGGGTCCTCCTCTAGTCTATTCCTTTGTGCGCCCAGACAGCAGGTGCTGCTCCTCCACCCTCCAAGCCTGGGCAAGACAATCCGAAGGGCAGGGCGCACGTGTCTCGGCTGCCTGCACTTCCTGCTCCCAGATGCACAGAGCCCCGAACTGGGACGCAGGAGACATGAGACCAGGGCGACCGCCCCCAAACCACATTCCCTGCCGCAGTTTGCTATTCACCCCCTTGGGCAGTGCTGTGAGAGTCGCTGGGTGCAGCACCCGCTGAGAGCTGGGTGCGAGTTCACCCGGCAGCAGGCACCGCGGGAGCAGACAGTTGCTGGGAATTACTTCGGGTGTGTCTACCCAGCAAAGTTATTTCAGAATCATTTCAAAATAATGGGTGGCTTATTCTGACTTCGGTAACCCTCATTCTGCCAGAATAACGCCTACTCCGAAATAGTTAGTTCAAAATAGGGGCCGTGTAGACGCTCCGCTTCTGCTATTTCGAATGAGCCGCTCCCCAGGGCCATTCTGAGTTATTCCTCCCCAGTGCCTCGTGCGGCTCCAAATCAAAATAGCCCATCTCCATTAGGGAAGCCTGCCTGGGGCTCATTTTGAGGCTTCTCTGCAGTGTAGCCATGCTATTCAAAAGAAACTATTACAGAACAACTTTTCCGGAATAGCTCGTTCCGCAATAACTGTGCAGTGTAGCTGTAGCCTTAGAGCTCCCCGTGGCAGCTGCTGAACACAAGCCCAAAGACCTGGTGACAGCCTGTTTCACGCACAGTCCTCTGGCCTCGCGTGGCACTGACACACCGGGACTTGCCCCTTGATTGCACAGGCGCCGAGGCCTGGGAGGAGCACAGGGCAGCACATGCACAGAATCACGGAGGGCGTGTCTACACTGCATCCAAGGTCGAACTAAGCCACGGAGTTTGAGCTACAGAAACTGCGTATCTTCGTTTGATGCCATTTCAAAATGGCTTATTTCGCCATTCGGCGCTGGCTACACGGCGCTTATTTCGAAAAAAGGTCGCTATTCCCAAACGTTTCTTCCTCCTCGTGGAATGAGGGTTATAGGGACGTCAGAATAGCGCCCCCACTATATTTCGAAATAACAGGAGCGCCGTGAAGATGCGGAATAGCTCTTTCAGAATACCCCCAAGGCCCCGAAATAGCACTGCCGTGTAGCCGTAGCTGGAGAGCGCAGCGCTCCTGCCTGTAACGCCGTGCACCTTGTCTCAGTCCATGGCTCCTGCTAGCCCCAAAAAGGCATCTCGGCTTGTGCTTCACCACAGCAGAACTGCAGGCTCGGCTCCACCGAGCTGAGCAAAGGACGGCCTGCAGCTGCCCTGCACTGCATGTCATGAGTTACAGCAGCGGAAGGCGGGTGTGCAGCCCACAGCCAATCTGGTTGGTAGACAACGGCGCCAGGTGAAAGGAAGAGGAAAATCGGACCCCTGAGGAGAGGTGCCAGCTGGACTCTAAGGAGGCACATGGTGTGGGATGGGCAGCCACCTTGTTCTCTTCTGAACCGCTCAGGCAGGGTGCAGCCTGAAGGCCCCGCTACAGAGTTCTTAATGCTGCCCCCCTTGGAGAGCCGATGGATTAATCGTCCCCAAGCCCTGACTGCTGCTGCATTCCCCGTAGCTGATCTGGGAAGGGGGGGGG
>JANRFK010002918.1:2592547-2603883 GCA_030068395.1 Apalone spinifera | reverse complement strand
AGAGCCCTGCCCCTCCTGCCAACGGGAGGGCAGAAAGCCGAGAGCCCTGCCCCTGAAACGTCAGGGAATTCGGGCCTGAAGATTTCCAAGGCAGCACAAACTCCACAAGCGGCAGTAGCACAGGCTGGATCGGCTTGAACAAACAAGCCAGCTTGCGCCCAAGTAGCTGAGGTGTGGCACCCACAGCGGAGGTGCTGCTCTCCGAACACCCCTCCGACAGGCTGCATTTGACCCAATGGAGCTGCAGGTCTCCCCCTCCATGGTTTGAGCCCCTGCCTGGGGAAATCTCACTCGCAGCGTGGGCTGGCTGACAGAAATAGCGCCGAGAGCCAGGAGCATGGGCTGACCTGGGAATCTTTGCCAGGGCTCACCATCGAATGACAAGATCGCCAGGCCCTGCCGGATCTCAGGCGCTACTCCAGGGGTTTGTAACATCCTACACATTGATACAGCTGAGGCCAGGAACCTGGACAAAGAATCTGCCATATCCAGGGCTGATGTCTCAGGGCGCGTCCACACAGCAGGGCTAAAGATGAATTCAGCGACGCAACTTCAGCTTGTCAATTGTGTAGCTGAAGTCGAAATAGCTGAATTCGGCTTTTGGTGCTCTCTACACAGCAGGCCGCCCTTACTCCTCGTGAAATGAGGGTTCCAGGAGTCGGAGGAAGAAGTTCTCCAGTTCGACATTATGTCGAAATAACGGCTCGCTGTGTAGATGCAGATGATGTTATTTCGGAATAACATCAGTTACTCCCAAATATCGCTGCTGAGTAGCTGGCCCACTGGTGACTAAGCGACAGTCTATAATGAAGGCCTGGAGGGTTCTGGTAACTTGTCCCCCCATTTGGACAGAGTATCTCAGTTTGATAGCAGTCCCTGCTGCGTTGTAATGTGCATCAGCCAGGAGGAACTCAAGTTACACCTTTCTCTCCATCAGATTTAGCCTTTTGGACTCCTCTGCCGGCCCAAATTTGTACCCACCCTGTCTGCTTCACTCACTTGCTGCTGTCACATCAGGGACTCGGGTTGGATGGTGAAAAAGGATTCAAAGCTGCGAGTTGGCTCATAGTGTCTCTTTGTATGACAGCTAAAAGGTGCGAAGTTCTTTAAACAACTGGGACTCAAAAGCAGCTCCCTGGTCTGTCAGCATGCTCATCGGGTACCCAGAGGGCCTTCCAGAATATGTCCAGAAGGCCTGAGCCATTGTCTGCACCAACAATCCCTTCACCGCGATCACCACCACTGATGTGTCAGTCACGCCAAGCGCACAGGTAATCCCAGCCCTGGCAGGATGCTCTGTCAAAGCTACCAGCTTCATTTCTCAAGTTACATGTTTCACGTTTCTGACACTGCCATCCGAGGCCTCCCTCACAACCCAGTGGCACTTTTCTCCAGCGCGGCTCTTTCTTTTGATGTCCAAAATATCTGGATGCCTTGTGATAAGCATTAATGCCATCTCTACACTCTGTGGGTACGTCTACACAGCAGCATTATTTCGGAGTAACTGACGTTATTCTGAAATAACAACATGCGCGTCTATGCTACAAGCCTTTATTTCGAAATCATGGCAAGCTGGAGGACTTCTTACTCCAACTCCTGTAACCCCCATTTCATGAGGAGCAAGGGAAGCCAGAGGAAGAGTGTTCTTCCTTCCACGTTCTGCTGTGCAGACAGCGCCAAAAGCTGAATTAAGCTATTTCGATTTCAGCTACGCAATTGATGGAGCTGAAGTTGCATAGCTTAATTCGACCTTAATTCGAGAGGAAGGGGTCACGTTTTCAGCATGCAACTTTCTCCATCCCGTAACGCCATTCATATCCCACAATTTTCAGATCTTTTAAAAAAATACCCCACCAGGCATTTCTAGTATCCACTGTTGCTGATGGACGCACAGAGACCAGATGCTTCTGCCTAGTCTCATGAACATGACAAACACGGGGCCCCTGATTCTCCTGTATCTGCAGCCCTGCGGAAGTGCCAGGACAACCAGAGACATGAGGATGTCTTCAAGGACGGCGTGCAGAGAGACACAGCAAAAACAATTCCGGCTTGTTGGTGGTGTTCCTGGAGCAGCTGCTTCTGGAGCCCAAACCCTGCACATATGGTGGGATCAGACCAGGATACAGGTTTGGGATGCTGAGCAGTGGCTGCAGAACTGTCAGACGCAAAGGCCACATTCCTAGACCGATGTGCCAAGTTCACTTCAGATTTCCAGTGTGTGACCCTGGAACGAGAACTGCACTGGCAGTGGAGGAGAAACTGGTGATTGCACGCTGGAACCCTGAAATGCTGGGTTGCTACTTGTCAGCAAGAAATTGCTGGTCAGTTCAGAAAAGGGCAACAAAAATGATGAGGGGTTTGGACCCAGTCCCATGTGAAGAGAGATTAAAAAGATTGGGACTTTTCAGCTTAGGAAAAAGGAGACTAAGGCGGGATGTGACAGAGCTCTATAAAAACATGACTGGTGTGGAAAAAGTGAATAAGGAAAACTTATTCACTTGTTCCCATAATATAAGAACTAGGGGTCACCAAATGAAGGGAGCAGGTTTACAGTAAACAAAAGGAAGATTTTCTTCACACGGTGCACAGTCAACCTGTGGAACTCCTTGCCAGAAGATGTTGTGAAGACTAGGACCTTAACAGGGTTCAAAAAAGAGCTAGATAAATTCATGGAGGTTAGGTCCATCTATACTTATTAGCAGGGCTTGATGAACGGTGGTGAAAACCGCTCGCCAGCCCCGTATTGCGCATGCTCAAGAGCTGCAATGCGCATGCGTGCGCCGCGAATGAACAGGGCACGCGGCTGAAATCTACTCGCCACGGGTGAGTAGATTGTATTGTTTGTTGAGCCCTGCTTATTAGCCAGCATGGGTAGGAATGGGTCCCTGGCCTCTGTTTGTCTGGAAATGGTTGACAGGGGAGGGATCACGTGAGGATTACCTGTTGTGTTCTCTCCCTCTGGGGCACCTGGTATTGGCCACTGTCGGCAGACAGGACACTGGGCGAGATGGACCTTTGGGCTGATCCCATCTGGCCATTCGTATGTTTATCATTTTGAAGTGGGAAAATCCACTGTGGGGCCTGTACTGCATATGTATTGGGCCTTTAATCATCTCCTGCTATGCAAGACCTTAACTCCCTGCAATACGAAAGACTTCATGGATGGATCTGCAGCAACGAGGTTCCCAAACTGGGGGACGGCGACAGATGGCAGGTGTATCCTTATCTTGGCACCAGGCCACCTTGCCACAGAAAGACTCCTTGGCTCTGCTCATGCAAGTGTTGGTGGATCACTAGGGACGCTTTGCTGACAGCAGTATGGCTGGTCAGGAAACGTGCGGGACAGTCACAGCTTTAGGAACTCAGGCTGTTCAGCAGGCTGCGAGGGCCATTCCGTTCTGACCAGCAGATTACCACTGGCAATACTGAGAGGCCTGTGGTGATTCTGGAGCCATACGCTGGCACCAAGGAAATATTCAACTAGCAGGTGCGAAGTGGCAGTTGAAGGGCTCTGGGTAGACTGAAGGGAGGCTGACGTGTTCACTTGTTTGAATCTCAGTGAGAAAACATCCCAATGGTTATAGCTGTCTGTTGTGTCCTGAATAATATCTGTGAGGCAAAGGGAGAAAAACTGCCGCCAAGGTGGAGGTGGAGCCGACGTCACTGACTTTGAACAGCCAGACACAGGGGCCATTAGAAGAGCTCAGTGGAAAAAATATTTTAAGAGTGAGCTACAGGAGCATTCTCTGCTGGGGTTTTTCTGGGAGCTTTGAGTATTGCTAAGCATGGCAGGGCTTGCTGTACAATTATAAATATGCCAGAGTGTTTTTGCAAAGCTATAAATTCTGTGATGTTTGGTGTGGATCTACAAGTTCTATTTGCGTTGGTCATCACTATGCATTTGGCAATATTTGTTGTGAGCTAATAAAGATAATTTGTTTCTCCAAAAATAGAACTTTACTGAGTGGGGGAAAACTGCAGAAAATCAATGTGCACAAAAAACCCACAGGCAATGTTCTACGATTTTTTAACAAGCTTAATGGGGTGAAAATGTAAAATTAGAAAGTAAACATTTATGTCCATCTGAGTAACAAATGTGGTCTGTGTGTGGCTGCACATACGCCAGCTATAGTTATCACAGGTATGGGAAACTATGGTTTTCTTTGCTGTCCACAAGCATAAAAAAGAGTAGTCCTGTAGAGACAGACAGACAGATAGATAGATAGAAAGGGTGTATGGAGATAGATAGATAGATAGATAGATAGATAGATAGATAGATAGAACGGGTATATGGAGATAGACAGACAGACAGACAGATAGATAGATAGAAGGGGTGTATGGAGATAGATAGATAGATAGATAGATAGATAGATAGATAGATAGAAGGGGTATATGGAGATAGACAGACAGACAGACAGACAGACAGACAGACAGATAGATAGATAGAAGGGGTGTATGGAGATAGATGGATAGATAGAAGGGGTGTATGGAGAGAGAGATAGATAGATAGAAGGGATGTATGGAGATAGATAGATGGATAGATAGAAGGGGTGTATGGAGAGAGAGAGAGAGAGATAGAAGGGGTGTATGGAGAGAGATAGATAGATAGATAGGTAGATATGAACCTCATAATTTATAACAGAAATAGAAGGGGCGAAGTACCAGTCAATTGTTGGGCTGGTACTAATGAGGCTAACTGAGTGGGCTGGAAGTGTCCCGTCCGTAGCTTTTGATGACAATTGGGTGTTGAGGCTCATCAAAGCCAGCCAGCCATAGCCAGCAAGTTTGTCTTTCCCCCTCACCTGATTGAAAACACTCTGGCTGCCGAACAACTTCCTTTGCTGCGTTGTTTATTACTGTTTCACCCGTCTGGAAACAGGGACTGCAGGCACTTTGATAAATGGATTGAAGGGTCATCTCGCCTCACTCTCACTCTGTAAGTGCCTCTGGGTCTGACCATGAAATGTTGTTTTGTAACTTCTTACAGCACAACTCCACCATCAATCAGAGCGGCTATCCAGATGCCGCCTGCAGCAAGAGGGCAATAGCTGTGTGTGTCTCTATGGGTGTGTGAGATGGAATATTTTCTGCTACAAGACACATGAAGACAAAGACAAAGACAAAGACACACACTCCCTAGACACCCTCACCCCCCAGATCTCATACTGACACACAACACACCCACACATAGGCACCTTCCCCCCAGGAATCATAGATCCAATGCACACAACACGCCCTTTACATGGGCGTAATCACATGGACACTGACAAATTCAAGCCTCCACCCCATCCATACAGATGCACAGAAATAGAAATCAGCTCTACGCCCCTCTGGGGATGTAACAGTGTAGTTGATGAATCGATTAACTGATAAGCAAAAGCGTATAGGTTAATGCTCTAGATCCGCATCCCCACCCTCCGCCAGTACATTTTTTAGCAGGCCTGGGACCCGGCAGCTCTGCACTTAAAGTGTATTAGGAGCCATGCGGGCAGGCAGCCTGGCTCTGTCCCGGCTTGTGCTGGGTCCAGTAGCTCAGACCTCCCCCCGACAGGGGCTGCTGCCACCCTCTGTATCAGAGACAGCAGCGCAGGGCAACAGGCAGCTGGTTCATGAGTGGAGCTAGGTTTTAAACTGGCTCCCCTCATGGACCAGCTCCCACCTGGCACCCCACGCTATACAGAGGCAGCAGCATGGAGTGGCAGGGAGCTCCCGGGCACTATAGCATAGTCAAGTAACCAATAAGAATTCATGAGGTTAATCGACTATTCAATTAACCAATATTTAACATCCCTATGCCCCTCGCTCAGGACTCTGAGCACACACCAGACATGCAGAGAAACACTCAGGCTCACGCACACACAGACACAGTCCAAATGCCCCACTGGCTTATTTCCTCCTCTTGTTCTCACACAATACTAACAAGTGAATGAACCAATCAGGAAAGTCGGGAGAGAGGGTTGTGTGTGTGTGTTTCTGGGGGGTCTAGCTATGTCGCTGTGGGTGTGGCGTATCTATAACGGTGTGTGTCGGCCTCATCTCTGCTGCAGAAGCTGTGCATGGCCTGGCACATCTAAACTAGCTTGGTGTGGCTCATACCCGTGTGTCTGCGCTGCAGCCCGAGTCTCAGAGCTTGGCTGAACCAAGTGGGGTCCAAACTGTGGGGTAGAGACTCTGACCCGCTGCCCCAGCACCTGGTCCGCAGCCCAAGCCTGAACATCCCAGTGCAATTTCCTACCTGCAGCCCGACACTGAGAGCCCGAGTCAGCTGCCAGGATCAGCCACAGCTGATGGACAGACCCAGAGCTGTGCTGCCATTCCCCGTGCATGCTGCATTCAGGCTAGCCCATGCGGATACCCCTCAGTGCCCGGGCCTCCCCGCTGCTGGTGGCAAAACCTCACCTACGGCTCAGTGGTCCCAGCCACTCCTCTCCCTGGCCGGCCTGCCGGAAGGAGGTGCCAAGGAGTTCAGTGCGGGGAGGGCTTTGCAAGCCAGGCCCCATGTGCTCTGTGCCACTGGCAGGGGGCAGCTTGTGGGTAAGGGTCTGAGTGGCCAGTGGGGCAGCAGGCTGAGAGCTTGTGCAGCACCCCCAGGGGACCCGTCTGAGCAGGGCTGTGGCTGTGTCCCAGTGCTCAGACAGGCCGCGGGGGAGAGCCGGAACAGTGCCACAGCCTGCGGCTCATTTCCTGGCAGGCTGGGCTAGTGCCCTGGTGTGGGCGGCCGTGGGGAACGGGAAGGAAGCTGGGGGAGGTGCCGGGCGAATGCAGCAACTGTAGGAATGCTGTAGTATTGTGCTGTAGTACTCCAAGGCTCCATGTGGAAGTGCTCCCACACGCCTGCCTCTAATCCAATTATGACTAATTGGTAACTACATAAGAAGCTTTAATTTCACAGGCTATTAAGGTAGCCTCTGTTTGCCTGCAGGCGCTCCCCCGATTCATTTTGCCTTAATAATCCCTGGGGGCTCCATTTACCAGACCTGCTTGGCGGCAAGTGAATTAAGCGAGGCTCGTAACTTTCACGTGTTGCATCTGTCCAGGAGCTGAGATGCTCTCATTAAAAAGACAGGAGCCTCACAACCTCGCCCCCTCCTGCCAGCCCACGTCCTTCTGTGCTGCTGGAGGCTTCTCAGGGAGTTCCGGCAGCTGCGGCAGCCTTACACCATTATGAGGGTTCAGCGCTGCACACAGCAGGGCCACAACCCCGCAGCCCCTCTCCAGGGCAGCTGTTCAGCAAGTCCCTGTAGCTCTGCGCCAATCTGCTTGCCCGCTCCAGCTGTCTCCGAACGCCAACCCTCAGCAAGCTGCCCAAGGTGGCAGGTGGATTGGTGGGAAAGCATTCCTTCTAGGTACAGAATCTGCTTCGCAAGGCTCTTGGGGGGTATCAAACCTGCTTCAGGGCATCAGCTTTCCCCCCGGCCGGGTCAGGAAGGGCCCCCACCAGCCCTGCAGCTGCAGCTTTGCAGAACTGGCTGCGTGCATGAATGGGGGCTGGGGACTGGGTAGAGGCAGGATGCCAGAGCGTCTGGCCTACTGGCCTGGCCTGCATGGTGGGAAGCCGGATATTGGACTGGGTGCGGCAGGTCTGATCCCAGCTTGGGTCACTGCCTGGGCCCATCCCCTCCACTTCCCAAAAGTGCCAGTCAGAGCCCCCTGCAGGCCCCTGCCCCTGTGCCCCGCGAGCATGGGCCTGCTGGGAAAGTCGTGGCGGGGTGGAAAAGAAACCTCCTCACTGCAGAGAGAGGCTGTTTCACCGCAGCTCCCCTAGAGCCACTCCGGAGGAGAGTGTCATTGCCCTGTGCAGTCCCCACACTGATCCCTCCCTTGTGCAGGGCCTTGGGGGGGGGAGGGTCCAGAAGAAGGGCCTAGCCCCCAGCAAGAGCTGCACCCCTTCCTCAGCTCCTTTGAACAGCCGGGCCACTGCCTCCGGGCCTCGGCCTCCCGCAGCGACAGGGGAGCCGGGCACTGGGAGAGAAGTGGGCTAACCGGAGAGAACAAGGAAAACGACAGCCGTGCTCCGACAGCCTGGCCTGTGAGGAGGGGCTAAAGCACCGGGGCACCGTTAGGCCTTCAGATAGGTTAAGGGCTGCCATCAAGGGACTGGCGACAGTCGAACAAGAAGTAACAGGCTTTAATCTGCAGCCAGGGAGACTTAGGCTACAGCTACAAGGGGAGCTCAGCTCTGGAACAGGCTTTCCAGGAGGACTTGTGGATTCCCAAGGGACTTTTGCCCGAACGGGAGCAGAATAGTATTTCCGCAAGAAGCCCTGATTTCTTACAGTAGGAAGTCAGTGCTTTTGCAGAAATTCAAGCAGCCAGTGTAGACAGCTGGCAAGTTTTTCCGGAAAAGCGGCTGATTTTCCAGAAAAACTGGCCAGTCTAGACACAGCCCCCATGTCTGCCAACCAGATCAGAAACGGGCACTAAAGTTTAAGGGAGTGTCTACACTGCACCGAAACTCGCAATCAGAAGCGCAGTTTGAGCTACGCAAATTGTGTAACTTCTTTGGATGCTATTTCGAAATATCGTACTGGGATCAGGGTGTCTGCACAGCGCCTATTTCGAAATGAAGCGCAGTTGCGAAACGTCCCTACTCCTCGTGGAATGAGGGTTACAGGGACATCAGAATAGCGTGCCTGAAATAACGGGCTTGCTGGGAAGATGCGGGATAGCGATTTGGGGATACTCCAGTATCCTGAAATAGCTCCATAGTGTAGCCGTAGCCGCTATAGAGCAAGGACTGGAGGCAGCAGCACTCTTCACTTTGTCTCCTGTGCACCTATGTTGTGCACTGACAGCATCTACCGACTGACCTATTCAGAATACCATCTAGTGCGGCTGCAGCTGGCACTGTACTTGGGAGGAAGCGTAGGTCAGTGGTTACAGTCAGAGATAGGAAAATATGGGTCAGAATAGCTGTGCAGCTCACAGGATGGGAACGGCGGGCAGGGTCTGCCGTGGGGGCCTGCAACTGGCGGGCACTTGGGAAAGGAGAAGCACGGCCTACGATGGGTGAAGTATCGGCTCATTGTGGGACACTGGGCAGAACGCCAGTGAGCAGAGTTATGAGCGATTAGGTTTCCGAAGGAAACTTCTGCTCCATTCGCTGCCCAGAGTGAAGAAGAAACACTCCGGGGGCAAATCATCCCACCGCTGTTTGCAGGACACGGGTCTGATCCAGAGTGGCCCTTCCGATGCTCCTGGGAGTGGCTCGGGGCTGAGGGGAAGCCCTGGATTTCAGGAGCCTGCGAGATCCACCCTGCCCTTTGGAGACTGCAGCACACAGGGGCTGTATGTGATTGTCCTGCTCAGGCCTGGGGCTGGAAGCAGGTCAGCACAGAGTCTGGAAAACACCAACAGCTGAAGGGTTAAACCTACTTCGGCCAGTTCTTGAGGGCTGATTTTTATTCAAGTCCCTAGGCCAGCTTCAGTCCTGAGACAGAGGCAGAAATCCGGAGGAGCCCCCTGCATTGCCGCGGCACTGCTCGGCCCTCCCCGCAGTGTCACCGAGCACAGGAACTGGCTGCGTGCTACTGGTCAGAGCTGATGGAAGGGCCCTGCAGAGCCCCCTTTGTCCCAGACTGTTTCAGGCCGGAGCAAGGAGATGGTTTAATGCCGGTTCCTGTCGGGTGAGCGCCACGGCTTCCCTTGGCATGTGCCAACCAGTCGCGTTGGCTTCCTCCGGGCTCGGCTGGTGTTTAAGAGCACGGGCTTGTGGTAAGGGCACAGGGCTGGGGTCTGCGGCCAGCGGGGCAGCATTGACATGGGTCACTTGCCCTGTCTATGGTCACTTCCCCACCCGTCAAACAACAACCCCTCGCCCTTCTACAGGGCTTTTCGTGAGGAGATCTCAATGCTCTGAGCACCGGAGCTCAGACTCGCCACCTGTTTTACTGACGAGGAAAGCGAGAGGACTGCGTGGGGGCGTGACTGGCCCGGCTCACCTCGCAGGCCAGTGGCTGTGACAGGAATAACCCCCAGGTTTCCTGGAGTACTGAGCCAGCGCTCAACCCACTAGGTCGCGCTGTCTCCCCCTAAGAAAGGACGGCAGTGGCTGACCTCTGTCACAGGCATGCTGGGAGCTTAGGTGATGCAGGACCGGGTGGGCTCTGCCCCGACTGGTGCCCTTCGGCAGAGCTGCACAGGGTGTGGCGGGAGGAAGAGACGAGTTGCCATGGCAGCGCAGCAGCAGAGAGCCTGACTCGGCTTTGTGCTTCTGCAGGAGCTTCTCTCCACACACCCCGTGCGCTAGCGGCAGATCGTGTCCGGCTGGGCTCCGGAGAAGCTCCGGGCCAGCTCCCCACGGCTGCAGCTGTGCGTGAAGCGAGTAACGTCTCACACCCGACCACCCAGAGCAGGGCTCGTTGGACGAAATGAGCTCAAACCAACATTGCCATGGGGATGCTAGATGTCAGGCAGACCTCGCTGTGAATCAGCCGGGGCAACCTTGGCTAGTGAGTGGGCCCCATGACTAGCTCTCCCTCCTTTCAGGGGGCTGCAAGATTGTTGTGACCAATACGTTCTCCCAGGACAGGGTAGTTTTGCTCGCTGCGATTGGGTACGTAGGGCTTACAGGGGTGCCGCCTGAACCGTAGCAGCGCTGGGGCCGGACGTAGAGGGCTCTCACGGTCAGGGTTGTGTGCAATCACCGTGCACCATACGGCATGTGCTCTGGCTTTACCGGTGTGTCACTTTAGTAACACCGGTAGTGAAAACATTATGTGGATGGAAACCAGCAGAATCTCGCAGTCCTGAACCTGGGCAACACTGAACAAATTGTCTCATGAGCCACACACAGAACCCGATGGGCTGCAAATAATACAATGAGTAATTACGTCGCAGGACATTAATGTGCTGGGGGAGCAGAATACGAGGTGGTGGTGGGCATGTGAAGCCCAGCAGAAAGTCACAGCCCAAGCGGAGATGTGGACGAGGGATATAATAGTGGAGTCGATTAACTGATTAATTGATAAGTAAAAGCTTATAGGTTAATGCTATTGACTACATGCATTCCCCCCCCATTGCCAGTACATTTTTTAGCAGGCTGGCCAGCAGCTCAGCTCAGTCTGGCTTGTGCCAGCTCTGCATCCTACCCCCACTGCAGCTCTGCATTTAAAGCGTATTAAGAGCGAGGTGAGCAGGCAACCTGGCTCAGTTCTGGCTCATGCCAGGTGCAGGAACTCAGCTCCTCCCTACCCCAGGACAGGGGGCGGCAGCCAGTGCAATCCGACCTCACTCCTGAGGAACCCCCTGCCCCTCTGCACTGCCGCCTCTGTATCAGAGAACGCAGCGCAGGAGCATTGCCAGCAGATCCAGAGATGTGATTATTCCCCTTTATT
>JANRFK010002918.1:2573210-2584545 GCA_030068395.1 Apalone spinifera | reverse complement strand
CCAGGGCCTGATGAAATGCATCCTAGAATACTCAAGGAGCTGATAGAGGACGTAGCTGAGGCTTTAGCTGTCATCTTTGAAAAATAATGGAAGTCGGGAGAGCTTCCAGAAGACTGGAAAAGGGCAAATCTAGTGCCCATCTATAAAAAGGGAAAGAAGAACAACCCAGGAAACTACAGACCAGTCAGTTTAACTTCTGAGCCAGGAAAGATAATGGAGCAGGTAATTAAAGAATTCATCTGCAAACCGCTGGAAAAAAATAAGGTGACAGGTTACAGGAAGCATGGATTTGTAAAGAACAAATCATGCCAAACCAAGCTGATAGCTTCCTTTGATAGGATAGCAAGTCTTGTGAAGAAGGGAGAAGCGATGGACGTGGTATACCTAGACTTTTGTAAGACATTTGATACAGTCTCACATGACCTTCTTATCAGTAAACTAGGCAAATACAACTTAGATGGAGCTATTATAAGGTGGGTGCATAACTGACTGGATAACCGTTCTCAGAGAGTCATTATTAATGGTTCACAGTCATGTTGGAAGGGCATAACAAGTGGGGTTCCACAGGGGTCTGTTTTAGGACCAGTTCTGTTCAATATCTTCTTCAACAATTTAGATATTGGCATAGAGAGTACGCTTATTAAGTTTGCAGATGATACCAAGCTGGGAGGGGTTGCAAGTGTTTTGGAAGATAGGGTCTTAATTCAAAATTATCTGGACTAATTGGAGAAATAGTCTGAGGTAAATAGGATGAGGTTTAATAAGGACAAATGCAAAGTGCTCCACTTAGGAAGGAACAATCCATTTCACACAATTGGAGAGGGTCCAGAGATGAGCAACAAAAATGATTAAAGGTCTAGAAAATATGAGCAATGAGGCAAGGCTGAAGGAATTGGGCTTGTTTAATTTGGAAAAGAGAAGACTGAGAGGGGACATAATAGCGGTTTTCAGGTTCCGGGGGGAGGGGGAGAATGGTTCTCCTTGGCCTCTGAGGACAGGACAAGCAGCAACGGGCTTAAACTGCAGCAAGGGAGGGTTAGGTTGGACATTAGGAAGAATGTCCTCACTGTCAGGGTGGTTAAACACTGGGATAAGTTGTGTAGGGAGGTCAAGGTGTCTGTCTAGCCTGCTCTTAAATATCTCCAGAGATGGAGATTCCCATCAGGGATGGTCTAGACGGTGCTGGGTCCTGCCATGGGGGCAGGGACTGGACTCGATACCTCTCGAGGTCCCTTCCCATCCTAGTGTTCTGTGGTTCTAGGCCAGCGATTCTCCCATTCTGAGGCTGGATTCCCTGGGGCACAGAACCGAAGCCCAAGCCCCACCGCCGGGGGCCCTCCAGCCCTGGGTCATGGGATCAGGTTACAGGCCCTTTGCCTTGGGCTTTGGCTCTGGGTCCCTCTTCCAGGGTGGTAGGGCTCAGGCTTCAGCCCCGCTCCTGGAGCCTGCAGTGATTTTTGTGGTCAGAAGGGCCTCACAATGCAATGTAGACCAGGGGTGGCCAATACATTTTAATGGGGAGAGGCACTCCAAGATTTTGATAAGTGGTCTTGGATGACAGGTGGGATGTAGAAAAGAGCTTGGGATAGAGTACTGGAGTACAGGAGGAAGTGGGGGGTTTGAGAGGGAGTTTGGGTAAAGGAGGAGTTATGATCTGGGGCAGGGATTCGGGGTGAAGGGTCCAGGAGGGGTTATGGGTGCAGGGAAGGATTCTGGCCTGGGGAAGGGGTGCAGGGTCTGGGAGGGAGTTGTGACCTGGGGGAAGAGGATGCAGAGGATTTGGGTGGTGACATGGGGCAGAGGAATGGGGTGCAGGGTCAGGGAGGGATATGGGTGCAGGGAAGGATTCTGGCCTGGGGGAGGGAGGGGTGCAGGAGAGGATACAGGGTCTGGGAGGGAGTTGTGACCTGGGGGAGGTGGGGAGAGGGGACACAGAGGGTTGGGGGGTGGCCTGGGACAGGTAGTTGGGGTGGTGGGGTCTCGCTGCGAGATGCTTACCTAGGTGCCTCCCAGCCAGCAGCTCTGCAGACTCCCTGCCTGCATGCTGGGCAGCTGCTCCACGTAGCTCTGCTCCATTGAGGAGCAGTGGGTGCTGTCTGGGGTTCTCTGCTCGGTATCCCCATTTGGTACCCTTATTTTGAACCTGTGACCTGCACTCCTTTCCCCTTTTGTCATTATTTGTCCCCCGTAATCAGTTGGCCATGGGTCCTGTTGTCCCTCCCGTAAGGCTGGGGAGGGGCTTTTAGAATGTGGACGGGCTTTGCCCGTCCACCCTCCCATGGATTTCCAAATAGTACGTAGCTCTGCTCCAGCACAGGTGGGGGAAGTGAAGAGGCTTCATTTGCTGCCCCGACTTCAGCAAAATTTCTCAGCTCCTATTGGCCGAAGACTGGCCAATGGGAGCTGGAGGATTTTGCTAAGGGGCAGGGACTGCAAGTGTAGCGTTCTCCTCCCTGCCTATACTGCAGAGCAATTAGCAGCCTGCTGTTTAAAACGGCTGCAGCTGCTGTGTAGTCAGGACGCTGGCGAGAAGGCCAGGGCTTGGCAGGCTGGGTCCAGCCCACTAGCTACCTCTTGCCCACCCCTGGCTTAGTAAATCTAGACCCTGAGAGGGGTTGGTCCAGCCTGACCATAGAAACTTCCATTGACTGCAATTCCACAGGCTCCCCTGGAAGCCTATTCCACAGCTTAACTGTCCTCTGTGCTAGCAAGGTTTTCCTGCTATCTAACCTAAATCTCCCTGGTGGCAGATTAAGCCCATTACTTCTTGTCCTGCCTTCGGTGGATATGGAGAACAATTGATCACTGTCCTCTTTGCAACAGCCTGTAATATATCTGAGGACTGTTATCAGGTCTCCCCTTGGTCTGCTTTTCTCCAGAGTACACATGCCCAGAGTTTTTTTCATTTTTCCTCTTAGGTCAAGTTTTCTAAACCTTTGATCATTTTTGTTGCTTTCCTCTAGATTCACTCCAATTCATCCAACTCCTTCCTCCAGTGCAGCACCCAGATTAGACACAATACTCCAGCGGGAGCCTCACTAGTGGTGAGTAAAGCCAGACAATTACCTCCCCCACTTTGCACACAACACTCCTGTCAATGCAACTCAGAATGGCATGAGCCTGTTTTGCAATGGCCTCACACAGCTAACTTATTCAATTTGTGATACACTATGACTGCTGATCCATGCCAGTGATGCTACCACCCAGCCAGGCATTCCTTGTTTAGTAGTCGTGCTTTTGATTTGTCCTTGCTAAGAACAGTTCTTTGCACTTGTCTTTATTGAATTTCATTTAGTTAATTTCAGACCAATCATCTAATCTGTCCAGGCTGTTCTGAACCCTAATCCTGTCCTTCAAAGTGCTTGCAACCCCTCTGGAGGTGGGCGGTTACCCCGGTCCAGGTGAGATAAGCCTGAGGGTGGGTGGGCAGGGACCATGGAGCAAGCAGATGAGGCCGGTAGCAGGTAAGAAGGACCCAACTGGATCAGTATAAATAGGGGCTGCTAATCTCAGATATGCTCTTGCACCAGTAATGGAGCAGGAGAGACCTGGCTCTCTGAGCAGCTAGAGAGGGTACCTGAGACAGAGCAGGGCTGGGGAAGGGCAGGCAGAGCTGGGGAGGTCTGGCCTGGCCCAATTCCAGGCTGCAGGCCTGATACAGGGGCCTTGGGGGTACTGGGCTGCTGCAGGGGGGCAGCCAGGGCAGCAGGTCCACATCCCCTTGCCAGTGTGGACTCATCAGTGGCCATGTCAGACTTCAGTTTTCCCCTGGGACAGGGGCTAGATGTTGCCTGGCAGTCACTGATAAGGTGGGTCTAGGGGATAGGGGTTCCCTGCAAGGGGAGGGCCCTGGCTATGGGGCAGTACCATGACGAAATGCACATTGTGGGCCAGGAGGGACACAGGGCCTGACAAGGGCAGAAAAAGACAGGTATCTAAGGGCGAGACACCGGCCAACAGGGGGTGCTGCAGGGCTGGAAGAGTTAATTTACAAACAGGCCAGCAGGAGGTGCCGCACCAGTGAGTCACAAAGCTGCTACACTCTCCCAGTTTGGTGTCCTCTCCTCTTCCTTATCGAGTCATTGAATCATGCAGGATCCAGACTGCGCCCTCCCAGTCTGACAGCTGTATGGTTATCTCAGCCTAACTGCACAGGTGCCAAGCACTCCCTTCCCCCACTGCTCTCCTGCCCAGCATGCTGCCCAGAGGCTTCAGGACCCCTATGGGAAGCTGCACTGGAGCAGCAACAGTAAGGAGCCCCAAGTGCCAGCCTCAAAATGCAGCTGAATGCTCGCGTTAGTGACCTGAGCTGTCCCAACTGGCTGTGCGGGGAAGAGAGCTCCCCCGGGTTCTGCATGGCCCTCGTACTCTAGGCAGGCCTCCAGCAGGAACACTTACCAGGCACAGATTGGGAGAGCAGAGACTGGGACCTAACTCCCAGAAAAATCTGGTTCCAAACTGGGAGAGCGTGACGAATCCAGCAACCGAGTTTTGCTGCAGCAGCAGCTTTGGGTGATGAAATGAAGATAGATCAAGCAAGGGCGAGGTTGGCCCAGAAGTTTGTTGCTTTTTCTATGACCTTGGGCAAGTCACTTAACCTTTGTTTGCCTCTGTTTCCTGTCTGTACAACAGGGACAATGCCACTGCCCTGCCTCGCGGAGCTGGGTGAGGCTAAATCCATGAGATTGAGAGGCACTCACTCAATGTGGTGATGGGAGTCGTGTGAGCACGTAAAATAGAAGGGGCCTAGCAGCTACCCTACGTGAGTCTCTTATTGGATGTGGTCTGGAGGGACGTTCCTGGCTGGGGCTTTTTGTCTGATTTACTGGCTGGCTGCGGTAAACCACGGTCTCCGTTTGGTGATCGGATGCTGCCAGCTGGCTGGAAAGAATGATTTGCAGATGAGCAGTAACTGCTGCTGGATGGCTATCAGTGTGAGTGTACATTTAATTACCGGCCGAGCACTCAGCACTCGTGTGCGGCTGTCTGCAGGATTGTTCAGTGGAAATAAATGAAATCGATTTTTTTTTTAATTCGCCCATAGCTGTGCTTACATTTCCTTTCCTCCGCCGGGGAACAAATAAATGGAGCAGGTTGGATCGGTAACAGTCTGTGATTATGGCTCTGTGGGTGTCCGTCTTTCTGCACAGTGTACTGCCACTCCCATGCCATTCTTCCTGCTGGCACTGCTGCTACCATTTCAAACACTGACTAGGAGGAGATAATGTTTCACACTGACTGTAACTGAGGACTGCCTAGGAGGGTGGAGCAGGTAAAAGCACCCGCTCTGATGGCGGCTGGAAGAGAGGACGGATGGCTCAGTGGTTAGAACACTGACCTGAGTTCAATTCCTGCTGTGCCACAAACATCCCCGGCCGTCTCTTTGTGCCTCGTCTCTAGCCGGCCCCAGATCGGATGGCTTGCCAATCCTTACAGTATTGGGAGGGGTATAAAACCAACAGGATATTGTGTCTAAGGGCTTGTCTAGGTTGGCTGTGGCCACGAGTGTGCCTGGCGGTGACATCCTGCATTGACACCGTCCCAGAACAGAGGCTGCTTTGATGCACTGCTGTTTGAAACGGGACCATGTCAAAGTGCCTGATGGCACCGCTTGTGTGCTGCCACAGCAGTCACAGGGATCATGACCGTGCAAAACTTGACTGCGCTGGATTCACGCCCTGGTTTGCCACGTACTAATGCCCCACGTAGACAAGTCCGAAGAAGACTCCAAAGTGCCAAGCAACTTTAAAAGGAATCTACCTGCTCCCATAATTATACCTGCGTAATGAACCCAAATCCCCCTTTGCTTCAGTGGCAGAGTGGTGTGTAACTGCCTGCCCTCACGCAGAACAGCTGCTGGTAGGAAACTGCCTGCAAACTGAGCTTGAACCCTTCCTCAGCTTTTAACTCAGGCCATAGCTACTCTGCAGCCCCCGTCAGCAAAACAGAAATCACGCAGGGCTGGCAACATTCCACCCTCTGGAGCACCGTAAGTTACAGGGGCAGGACTGCGGGCGCTGCGCTGTGCCCACGGGAGAGCTGCTCCTGCCAGCAGAGCTTGTGCCGTGGGCGGAGCTGGGATTTTATGCCCATGGGAGAGCTCTCTCCCGACGGCTTAGTGTCTCCACCAGATGTGCTGCAGCCCCGCAGCTGTACTGGACAGCAGCTGTGACCACACAGACACACCTGGAATCTGCCCAAGCAAACCCTCGGGAGCATGGTTCTGCAATGAATGTTTTGCCAAAGTCCTGCTAATGGTAACAGAGACCCGCATTCTTAGTGCTCATTACCCCTCTGCATTGTGGGAATGTCTAAGCTGTGGCTGCGTGGAGTGCCCTTTGATGCTCTTGCAGGACTTT
Organism: Apalone spinifera; assembly: GCA_030068395.1. Lineage (NCBI taxonomy): Eukaryota > Metazoa > Chordata > Testudines > Trionychidae > Apalone > Apalone spinifera. Next base: position 2,578,186 of record JANRFK010002918.1, on the reverse strand, counting down.
GTGTTGTTGTAGAAGGTTTCCAAAAAGCACTTGCCTGGATAAACATCTCTGTGTTTTGCAAACCTTCCTCCATCATGCAACGACCCACAATGACAAAATCCACACTGTTTCATAGGACCAGTATCAGATGAATAAAAACCTACAGCTCTGGCCCCAGATTACATGACTTGTGAGCCTGTGCACTTTGGGTCCATCCACACGGCAGGCTAACCTCGAAGTAAGCGACGCAATTTGAGCTACGCTAATTGTGTAACGTTAGTTGAAATAACTTCTTTTGAATGTGGGTGCGCCCACCCGCACTTACTTCGAAACAGAGTACGCGTCCTCCGACTTCCCTGGCTCCTCATGCAACGAGGGTTGCAGGAGTCGGAGTCCGGCAGGACAGGATTTCGACATTACGTTGAAATAACGGCGTGTGTGTAGACGCGCACTTTGTTATTCTGAAATAGCGGTGCTGTGCAGATGTAGCCTTTGAGACCAGCGCGAGCTTGGCAATCTGCCCTCAGTCCATGCAGGGCATGTTGCTCAGCTCACACCCTGGCGGCTGCGTTGGGCCTCTGGATGCTGCTGGACGCCCACGTGACACGTAGGTGCGGATGGCTTCGTGTTCGTCCATCTGGGCTTGGCTGGGAGGCTGCAGCTGCTGCTTGGCATCTCGTCACAGAGCCCCAAGCCGCTGTCCCTGGGCAGTGCCCAGCCCTTCCCCCTCTTGGCAGCACCAGCTGGTGGGGCGCTCGGGGGCCCTGCAGGAGGTGGCACTTCGTGCAGAGAGACGAGTAAGTTGGTGAGCGCGATACCAGTGCAGGCTTCTGGATGAGGTCTCCAGTGTTGGTTCTGCTCTCCCCTATTCAGGTTCATAGCTGGCCCCCCTCGCTGTAGCATCTGAGCACCTTGCAGAAGTGCCTTATGCAATGTAACCAGCAGCTGTGCCACTGTCCTAATCCACACAGCCCCAAGGAGCGTCCCAGGGGGACGGCTGTGCACACAGCCCCTGGGGTGGCTGTACTGCTGGAGGGGGCGTTATTCAGAGCATGGCCTGGGGCCCATCTCTGCACCCAGATTCTCTCCAAAGGCTCCTTTCTGCCACAAAACTCTCTCATGCCAGGACTCCGCTGGGAAGGGCAGAAATAGCCAGTCTGGTGCTGTTATGTTTGGCATCACCCCGGCTCAGAGGGGCCAGACCCTGCCCCCGGCAGGCAGTGGGTGGGACCCTCCTTCGGCTGGTCAGGCTACAGTCAGGCTAACACTTCGCCCAGGCATTCACCAGGAGTCAAAGGCTCCCAAATGCTCAAGGTCTGCTCCTACTAACTCTGCAGCCCTGAACTCCAGGGCTCCCCTAGCTCTGCTCAGAGTCCCAGTCCCTCAGCAAACCACTTCCCCTCATGAAAGTGGGTGTTAGAGAGTTTTACATGAACAGGGGCCTACACCCTGACCCAGGTACGGACAAACCACGCTGCAAGTTCTTCAGCCGCTATTTATCGCCCCCTGTTGACAGTGGAGGAGGCACTTGGTGCCACACTCTGCTGCACTGGGCTTCACCAGGCAGGGTGTGTCCACACAGCGGGGCTTAACTTGAAATAAGCTACACAAATTGAGCTACGTCAGTTGTGTCGCTTATTTCGAAATCGAGCGCTCTTCCTCCGACTTCCCTTACTCCTCCACCGAGGGTTACAGGAGTCGGAGGGAGCAGTCTTCCACCTTGGCAGCATTTCGACAGTATTTCAAAATAACTGCCTGCTGTGTAGATGCGGACTAAGTGATTTTGAAATAACGCTGCTGTGTAGATGTTCTCACAGTGAACTAAAGTCCAGAGCATCACGCTGGTCTGTTGATTCAGCCACTCGGCACCACCAGGCCTGACAACATGACACACAATCTGGGGAGCGGTCAGCGGAAAGCCGAAGGGTGCTTGTCCTGTAGGCTGCTCAAGGGCAGGGCAGTCCCTTGCCAGGGGCCTGATCCTCGGCACTAGGCCCTCCTTGGAAGTGGAGCCCAGATTAAAAAGGAGCCTGGTGCATTTCCCTCTATCAATCCTGACACTTCTGTGCCCAGTGCTGGCTGTGCAAGCCAGTGTGCCACGTTCTCCCTGAGCATTGTGACATTCCCCCCCCCCCCCCCCCCCCCCCCGTGACTAACAGCAAAAGCACTCACAGCTGTCTTCTTCCTCCAGAAATACTTTGCTGACATAGCAGGCATAGACGAATCCAAAGAGCTTCAAAACAAAAAGAGAGAGAGAAAAGCCGATTACTTGGAACTGGAGAAATGTGACACAGACAGATAGCTGGGTCGGGAGCTGCAGCAATGGACGTGGGCAGACTATCCAGAGCGAACGATCTATCACATCAATTTAATCTCCTTCTCTTGCTCACCACTTACCTGCCAACAGAGTTAGAAGGTTACGCGTCTCTTAGTACATTTCAATTTCCCAAGCTCTGCGTGTTGGCTGAGACCGAGGGGCCAGCACAGACGGTGCATCCTCCGCACTGCGGGCTAGGGTGAGATTAGCTATTTTTAGCTATGTTTATTACAGCCGTGGCCAGGACCAACTGAGCACGGTGCTAGGTGCTGTACACGGCTGTACATGGGAGCCTGGCGCAGGCTCTTTGCATGGGACACATTTTACTCTGGCTCCGTTTTCAACTCTGTTCATGGCAGGTAGCGGGTGACCCAAGTCACAAGGGAGGGGCTGTGTGTGCATGGGCAATACAAGTGCACCCCGGTTTGAAACCCTGCCTTGCCGCTCTCCTTTACCCCTTCCCCTTTGGCGTCCCGGTTGCAGCATCACTCTGGCAGGGACTCCCCCCCCGCCTCACCAAGGGCATATTCACCATGGCTTCACCTCCTGGCACCTTTCTGCCAGTGGATGACTCACTAGCAGCCTGTGGCAAGGAAGCCTCCAGGCAGGGAGTTGAGCGCAGCGGCTCTGGGAACGTGTGGCTCTGCTCTTCTGGGGGCTCACGCCGCGAGTCTGAGTCTGATTTCTGAGCCCACATGTCGCCCACGGAGCACAGGGTCTGTCTGCGCCGCCCCCGCTGCTCCAGAGCGGATGTGACACATTATCAGCGTCTCCTCTGCAGCGCGAGGCGCTAATGGATGCTAACGCCCTGGGAAACCACCCGCTGGAAAGCACCGTCTTAGCCCCCCCAGACAGATTCCTGCCTCCGCCGCCTGTCTCCTTCCACTCGAGCCAATGGCAAAGGGGCAAAGCTGGCAGTCTAGGCCCGGCAGCTTCATGCTCCTGTCTCTGTTATCTGCCAGGGTGAAGGCCCCGGGTGCGAGGGGCTCCGTGCGCTTTGCGTGGCAGTCTGCACAGGGGGGCTTCATCCTACAGCCCCAAGTGAGTCCCACAGCCCTTGTTCATCGTTCCACCGGTTAACTCCGGGCTGGAGCGGCATTCATCAGAGCAGCATGCCCTGGCTCTTCCACCGGCTCCCCAGCCAGCCTCCGAGAACCACGTGGCCCCAGCCGGCTCTCCCAGGGCGAGTGGAGGAGAGACTGCAGCCCGCGCCTGAGCTAGCTGTGCTCAGTTAGCAGTGACGCCGAGGGGCCCAGGCTAGCCCCACCCATCCAGGCCCGGGGGACACCTGTGCTCCAGCAGCTTCACGGCGACTGTGATTGGAGCTTGCGAGGTCGCAGCTCCCTCGGGGAGGGCTCCCGGACTAGCCCTTCCTCGGTGCAGTTACTCTGGGTTTACCCAGTGAGCCGGGCTCTCGTCTCATGTGAGCCAGGAGTGACGCCAGGGCTTGCACCTCGGGCCCAGGAGCTTTGCGCCTCCCTCAACCCCCTCAGAAATCACCGGGACGGAGGCGTGGGCAAAGCAAGCCCTGGCTCCCCTTACCGCAAGGAATATCTGCATGGCGCTGCTCACCACCTCGATGTACTGGTAGTCGAGCAGGCATCCGGTGACCGTGATGACGTGATGGTCCTCGGGGGCCAGGTTCGAGTTCATCACCGGCGTCACCAGGCAGCCAGGCCCGTTCTCCATCCACCAGGAGCGGTGCAGCGACGTATTGAAGGTCATGATGAAGTCCCGGTCCTAGGAACATGGCAACACAGGCACAGATAAGGCACCACCTCTTGGACAAACCGTTCCCAGGGACAGGCCGCTCCCCAGTCCTGTTGGTTTCGAATGTTTACAGCCACTATTCGGGGTGATCACGCGGAAGCACACAGCAAGGAAGTCAGGGTCTAGCTAAATTTGTATCTGTGTGTCTGTCTGCTCGTGAGTCCATTTGTCCAAGAACTCCTCCTAAACGGGAAGAGCCGGCGTAACGCCGGCAGGCGGAACAGAACCTGGGCCCTCGGGAGCTTAGTGCACGAGCCACTACAGCATAAGCTGAAAGCCAGCAGGTGCCCAGTGAAGGCTGTTGAGCGCACTCATGTGTCTCTGTAAGTTGTCACTATGATCCACACCCAGTAGATGACTGGGTTATATTAGGGCCACCAAAGTTGACAGACAGCTTCTTCTGCTCCTAACTTAAAGCAAGGCTGGGGTGGGTTGTGCCAGGACAACCGGAAACCCCGGGAAAGGGGCTGTTTTCCATAATATGCAAAGGGCGGGGCTGCTTTTTGGAGGGATGTGAGGTGAGAGTGGCTAGTGGGGGCAGCGAGACTGCAGGGGAGAGCTATCTGGCCAGCAGGGCTGGGGCTCCGCTGTCTTGCCTGCCTGCACCCTAGTGAATAGCCCCCTGCCCCAAACCCTTTCCCCAGCCTTTGGCTACAGTGCCAGAGAGGAGGGGAGAAAAAAGTCCCTGGGTGGCTGGGGGAGAGGGCTAGGGGGAGACAAAAAGTCCCTGGCAGCTGGGGGCAGTGGTAGAAGATAAAAGGCCCCTGATGGCCAGGGAGGCTGGGGAGAGAGAAAAGGCCCGTGCCAGATAGGACAATGCCCTGAGCCCCTTCTCACCCCTGTACCCTCACTCTCACCCCCACCCCCAGACTCTTGAACTCCCCACAACAACCCCAAAGCCCTGAGTCCT
>JANRFK010002918.1:2553440-2564775 GCA_030068395.1 Apalone spinifera | reverse complement strand
CCCTCTTATCACAGCACCCTCTCCTCTTCCTCCCTCTTACCCCATTGCCCCTCCCCTCTCCTCTGTCCCCCACATCACCCTGTCCCCTCACCATTCCCCCCCCACCTTTCCCCTCATTGTCTCCTCTTGGCCCCCTGGCATTTGTCTCTCCTCCATCCTGCCCCTGAGTGTCTTCCCCTTTCTTCTCCTGCCCTTGTCCGCTCCCCTCACCACAAGTCCTTTCCTCTCCTCACCTCCCTCCCCTTAGTTCTTCCCCTGACCCTTCCCTCACCTTTTGTCATCCTGACACCTGCACCTGTGGGAGGGACAGCATGGCAGGCGGCTGCCCTGTGTGCTGGGACTCAAGCCAGGACTGCAGTGCTATTTTTCATACCGCGATTCCGGCCCCAGCTGCTCCCAGGGGCTGGGCCAGGCAGTGGGCAGCTGCCCTGTGTGCCAGGACTAGTGCTGGGCCATGGTGCTATTTTTAGTGCCATGGCCCAGGCTCTAGTTCTGGCAGCCACCATTCAGGCTGTATGGTGGCTGCCCAGTTGCTCCTGGGGTGGGCAGTCACCTGCCATGCCGGGTGGGTGGGAATTAAATTCTTGGTGCCACCCACACAGGCACACACCTTACAGAGATCCCCGACCCTGAGTATTCTATTACAATTATCTAGTGTAACACCATACTGCAGACCCTCGGGAGATGAAGGAACCAGCCTCCCTCTGCAGATGGAGAGGGGTCTCAGAGAGAGATAAGAAGGTACAGTAGCAGAGAGTACAAGTATACTGGTATAATGAAGTATGAAAGGCAAGGAATGATAGGGGAAATTGTCAGCCCTGGGCAGAGCATTTGAAGCGTCTTATAGGCATTTTTACTTTAAGATTTGGAGGGTGCACACATTCGACCGGCGAGAACACATCTAAAATCCAAAATGGGCAAGACGCTGAAAGTTCTAAAAATGACCAGATGTTGTCCGCTCGACTCTCTTGGCCAGAGAGAGATAACACCTTGTATATGGTTTTGGGGCTCTCTGACCTTGTTACAAAATGACAGGCTGTCTAATCTATACTTTTACTCTAGGCTAATGCTCTAGCCCCCTTTGGGGTTTTGACTTGGCCCCATCAACAAGACTGGAAATTTCCACACACATTAATCAGCTAGATCTTAACACTATATTCCATAATTCTTACTTATAACCTACTCTATTGCTAAAGCTAATTTCTTACAGAAGTAAGATTTCTGTAGGCCCCTTGCATTACTGCTAAAACAGTTAAACGTATGCAAACTGCTGGCGGGTTTTAGGGGAAAATATAGATTTACAAGCCACACGCAACAAAACTTTTTGACCTTATTGAAATGAAACTTTTAGTTCCCATAAAAACGTTGGACAAAATCACTTCATTCCCACAAAATGTTTCAAGTTAACTGACCCCCCATTTTCCAACTGTTGTGTGCAGCATCGTTGGAGTTGAGTTGGTCCCAGGACATGAGAGAGGTGGGTGGCTGTGGAAATGCCTTTTATGTCACCAACTACAGCTGGTAAAAGAGACAGTCGCTGGAGTGCCACCGAACTCTCTAGTTTCCCCAGACCTGACGAAGGGCTCTGGAGTTCGAGTGCTTGTCTCAGGGTATCTCCCCACCCGCCTTGGGTCTGTCACTTCCATGGGCACTGTCTGACCAGCCACAGCTGAGGACTGGAACAGCCGGCAGTGCTCCGAGGGCACCAGCAGAGCTGTGTGTGAGGAGGCCAGGTGAAGCTGTAGGTGACAACTGAGGCGTAGAGAAACCCTTATCCCACAGCGTCTGAACACATCACTACCAGCAACTGAACTGTAGCCTCCCAGCACTGCCGAGTGGTAGGGAAGTATCATCCTCCCTTACAGCCAGGGACCCAAGGCACAGAGCAGAGTACGGGACTTCCCAAGGTCACACAGGAGCGCATGGCCTAGGCCGGACCCCAGGTCTCCAGCATGTCGATCCTTTGAACAGCACCTGAGCTGCATTTGGGGAAGCACTAAGCCCCACTGACTTCTGCAAGCCAGGCTATTAACTCATCAGCCTCAGTAGTGTGAAGGAAGGAGGGAGGTAGGGAGGGTGGAAGGGAGGGAGGGAGGAAGGAAGAAAGAATGCAAGGAGGAAAGAAGGACAGAGGGAGAGAGGGAGGGAGGGAGGAAGGAAAGACAGAAAGAGGGAGGAAGGGAGGAAGGAAAGAGGGAGGGAGGGAAGGTGGAAGAAAGGAAGGAATGAGGGAGGGAAGGTGGAAGGAAGGAAGGAATGAGGGAGGGAGGATGGAAGGATGAATGGAGGGAGGAAGGAAGGAAGGAAGGAAGGAGGGAGAGAAGAAGGAAGGAGGGAGGGAGGAAGGGAGGAAAGCCACCAGAGAGATATGGACCATCGACTGGTAAATATAATGTTGATTGGTAGCTGTGTGTGTGTGTGAGAGAGAGCGAGCGAGCGAGCAAGAGCATATGATAGCTGTTTTACTCTTGTGTTCTTAATAAATGCGGTGTTTTGCCTGTTCCCCTATAAAGGTCCCGTGCACTTCTTAGAAGCACAACACCCTGTGACCGCCAGCTCTGCATGAAGAAGAGCAGTAACAGGAAGGATGTAAAACGCGACAGGCAGGGCGGCCGGGCTGACCCGGGGCTCGGTGCCATTGCAGAGCTATTACCTGTGACAGGTGTCCAACTTCCAGGTAAAAGCAGATGATGAAGGCGTTCCATCCGACCCACAACACCAGCCACACTGCGTACTGCGGAGAAAGAGAGAGACGGAGGCTCAGAAATGCCCTGAGCCGCCGCAGAGAGGGGCTTGCAAGGGGCCTCAGGCAATGCCCCAGCCGCCCAGCAGGTGTCACTCAGGCAGCTTTGAGGTGTCTCCTGCACCCACTGGGCCAAATCCTAGCAGGTCAGGGGGAGTCTTTGCTGCCTTCCAGGGGTTTTGGCTCAGGCCCTCTCCTCCGAGCCTTGCAGGTGGAGGGCTGCACACCCCTCGCCTCTGGACATGCGGAGCCCAGCCGGGAACATGAGCTCCCAGCGCTGCCTGCAGGGACCCAGCATGCGCAAGCAGATGCAGCAGTGGGCCCAGCTCTGCTTCCACAGACAGCGGGTTTACATCACGCATGAGGGCGTAGGGTTGCCAGGTGTCCGGTAGTGACCCGGATAGTCCGGGATTTTTGCCTCCTGTCCGGTAAAAAAAATTCAGAAAATACCGGACACCTAAAATGTCTGGTATTTTCGGATTTTTTTCCCGGCCAGGAGGCGAAAATCATGGGTGCTTACCTGGTTCCACAGGGGAGCTGTCTGGCCCGGAGCAGGAAGACAAGATGGCGAACGGCCGTTAGGGCCAAAAAGCCTCAAAAGCTTTTCTTAAAGGGGGCATGCTGTTTTTTTAAATTTACATTTTTTTTTTTTTGCTTAGTAACTCTCGGGTCCTTTTTGCTCAACAATTTTTTTTTCTCAACAGAATTTTTTCCCTGGTGTTTTTTTTTCTGGGGGGCGGGGCGTTGTTCGCTATTTTTGACTAAACCATCTGGCAACCCTATGAGCGGGCTGCTCTGGATTTAAACCAGGAATGGGGACCCAGCGACCCAGCTGTGTTGTAAGCTGTTGGCCCCAAAAATATGCGGGGCTCTGGAAATGAGAGTCTGTTACAACGTATCGCCCACTGCAGCACCTCACAAACACCCGCTGTCATACTGAGCGCCCATCTCCTGAGGCTCAGGGTGGCCCCAGGGTGCCTGCACTCTGGCTGAGTGGTAATCAGGCAATTCGCTAACATTCAGCTGAGTCCCTCAGCTCCAGCCCACCTTCAGACAGCTGAGGGAGGGGGAGACAGCCCCCCGGGTTGAGTGGTGGGGGACGCAGGCTGGCCCACCCCACAGCGTCCTGCCCCCGGACTCCAGCCCCGAGTCAGCGGGATCCAGGCCTCCTCGCTCAGCATTGCAGCTAAACGGGGTCTACAGTCCCAGGGCCACTTCTGCATTCCCGCCCTCCTGATTGTGCCTGTCGCTGGAGGAGGGTCCTGGTGGATGGAGCCTCCGTCACCATGAGCAGTCCCTTTGGGCTTGGGTCAGCCAGGGTCCGGGCAATCTGGGCCAGGTGTCATCTTCTTCCAGGTCTGCTGCTGCCTCCCAGTGCGGGAGCTCGAGGACGTTCTTGCCTTCTCCAGTGGCTGGGCCCCAACTGAGCCTCCTGCTTCACCTTTTATACTTCCGGTCCTGCCTCTTGGTTCCCAGGGGGCGGGGCGAGTGTGACCTGGCTCCGCCCACCAGGGCACAGAGATGTGTTGCCCCTCCCCCGGATCCAGGGGGAGCCAGCCTCACCACAGGCTTGCACTGGGGTGTCTGAGCGGGAACCCGGGTAAAACGGCACCGGTGTCGCTAGAGGGTCGCTGTTTGCACTGCTGAAGCACGTCTGCACTACAGGCCAGCCTGGGCAGAGCTACCTCAGTGTGACCCCCTCTTGCCTCCTCCTGGCAGACAAGGCCTCTGAGGAGACGTAACAAGGGCGTGCTCAGCGCAGGAATATTAATCTGCACTTCGGTACCTGTGTGGAGAGCAGCCAGGCCAGCAACGTGCTCAGGAAGTAACAAGCCCTTCGAGCTCATTCTCCTTCCCTCCTCTCCTTTTTCTCAGGCCTCCTTCCCGTAGCCCCCGTCTACGTAGCCCTGAGCATCTACCCTCTGTTTCTGGCCGAAGGGAGGTGGAGAAATGTCCATGAAAGGCCCAGGCTGAGGCAGGCGAGGCTCCCGAGGATGGAGGAGGTGGAACGGTTTGTGACACAGGCCAGACGCCTGCCTGGTAGCTGGGGGTGAGGCTGTGCCAAGGTGCCTGAAGTGACTGATCCCCCAGCTGGGGTTGCCCAGGGAGGGGAGCCAAAGCCCTGCCGTGTGGAGCCAGTCAAAGCCTGGGCCGGCCAGGCCTCTGGGTGGAAAGCAAACATCAGCATTTGGAAATGACTTTTCCAAGCGCAACAGCCCCAATGGTTCACTTTGACCCTCTGGCCTGGAGTTGACGATCATGTGGCAAGAGAGTCCAAACAATCCCGAGCAAGCCGAGGCCTCTGGCTTTACCGAAACAGACACGTCTTGCTTTTGCTGTACCTGACATTCCACCAGCAGCTTCTCAGCCATCTGCACCACTGCCTGGCAGGCTTCCTCGGGGCAAAGACTTCACGTGCTCCCACTCCTCCAGACCAATCATGGTCTGCGGGTGGGGAAGCAGGGAAGTATCCTGGCCCCACCCTTTTTGCTTGGGGCCCCGCCCCCAATTTCTCAAGTGGCCCCCAGTAAAAAATGATTGCCCACCCCTGCTCTAGGGTCACAAGAAACTATTCCAAACTCAGCTTGAGATTAGCTGAAACTGCACCATAAGTGGAGTGCGGTTATAGAAAACTGTACCACCCGCTGGCCTTTGGTCACTCAGCTCGGGGCCCCTCAGCGCTGTACCTATGGCCTCTGGAAGACTGACACGTCCTAACGAACTTGTTACTGAACTAGGCTCCCTCCTGAATGTGCCACGGAACCCCAAGCAGGCTGCTCATCTCCGCTGCCCCCTCGTCTCTCGCCAGCACTGACACCCGGCTGCTCGCTCTACTCGCGCAGCTCACCCAGCCAGGTGAACCGCCCAGCACTTCCTGATACCAGACAGGGCGGGCCTGGTGGGACACCCACAGGTATCCTTAGTGCTAAAGAAGCTGGTGACAAGCTGCCTCTGACCCAGTGGGTGGGATCTTTCTGATGCTTCTGACCAGCCTCTCCAGGTCCACCCAGGGACTCTGGCATGTACCCATCTCACCCTCTGCCCCATGGGCCTTTTATAGGATGCTGGGCAGCAGGGGATGGTGGTGCAATCTGACTGACATCCCTGTTTCTCGTGGGGCATGCAGGGATCTCCTTAGCACACAAATGGTCCTCATTCCTGCTGAGTACCAGCTGGTGCCAGCCAATCCCCCTTGAGAGTAACACCCTTCCTTGCCTATTCACGGCAACATTGGCGGACAGCCCCAGGGAGCTGTCCAAAGTGCTGGAAGAGAAGGCGCTGTGTTAGCAGGCAGGGTGCACCGGCCTCGAGGCACCTACCATGATGAGGTATTTGGATCTGTACTGGATGGTCCCAAAGATGCCCAGGATAACAGCCATGATGTGTAAAAAATTGGCCAGGATGGGCACCCACTGATAGCCCAGGAAGTCAAAGATCTGTCTCTCCAGCGCTGCTATCTGGAAAAGAAGAAAGGGGGCAGAGCAGGGAGTTACTCAGTATGCAGCAGCTCAGGGGACATTAAAGGCAAAGTGTATCATGTAATTAATGGGAAATCCCATGGACAATTAGTTACAATAGACTGAAATGTCGGCATGATTCATTGTCCGGCATCGGGCAAATCCATCACGGCAGGGAGGATTTATTAGGAAAAATCACCAGATGGAGGAGGAGGGCCAGGAGCAGGGAACGGGCAGCCAGGAGCTCCTCTGGACAACAGGTAGGAACCTCCCCCACATGCTGAACTGCTGGCCACAGGCCCCTTCTGTCTTAGCACAGAACTTGAGCAAGCGTCTCCCTTATGAAAGTGAAAGCAAAAGCAAATCCAGGGGAGCAATTTCCACCGGGTCCCAGGGGTTCCCGACAGCAGCGATGCTAAAATCAAGACCGGACGCTCTTTCTAAAAGCCCAAGGGATTATTGGGGGGCAGGTTTCTGGCTTGTGTACAGATGGGCAGAGCAGAGCGGGGGGGAGCCCTCAAAGTTCATGGCACTGCAGCCCCCTTCTGACAACAAAAATTGCTACACGGCTGCAGGAGGGGGATGGAGGCCTGAGGCTGCTTGAGTGCCACAGCCCCCAGGGGGTAGGGGGGAAGCCAAATCCTGAGTCCGACCACCCCAGGCAGGGGGACCAAAGCCCAGGCAGGAGGCTGTAACCTGATCCCCGCTATCCAGGGCTAAAGCTCCTGGGTTTGGGCTTTAGCCCCAAGATCAGCAAACACCAGCCCTGGCAACCCCTTTAAAATGGGGTTGGGACCCACTCTGGGGTCCTGACCCACAGCATGAGAATTGTGGGACTCCATGATTGTGAGGGTCCCTGCTGGGCCTGGATTCTGCGAGTCCATGAAAATACACTGCAGAGAGGCTGTGGTGCTTTCCTGGGGATCCCTGCTCCCCGCAGCAGGCCAGGCACAGACACTCGGAGCTGATGGCTCCAGACTGCCCCTCTCGGCTGCAGGCAGCGGAGCTGGGACTTGCCCCAGGCCTGAGGGTACGTCGAGACAGCGGAGCTATTTTGGATTCCAGAGGTCTCCCGAAATGGCTCTTCCACGTCTTTTACAGGTGCCAGTTATTTCAAAACAGATTGCGAAATAACGGGTGCGCTGTTCCGACACCGCTGCAGCCCTTGCTCCACCAGGGCTACAGGATGTCTTGCAAGAGCACGTTATTTCAAAATGCATTTGGATAAGCTACGCAATTGGCATAGCACAAACAGGGAAGCTTATTCTGAGATGGGGTGCTGTGTGGACGCACCCTGCGAGACAGAGATGGGCCAGGGCTGTGACGTTCGTGTCTGGACCCAAGCTTCCCCAATGCCGCAAGAGGCTCAGACCCGATTTTCTCAGTCTGAGCTACCCGAGGGCTTTGTCCTGCCCTGACCAGCGCCAGGCCCTGCAAAGCGAGACGCCCCCTCCCAGCGGGCGTGGGAGGAGGTTGGAGGCTGCGTTCCGTCAGCGCCACCGCACCCCTGTGCAAAGCTGCTTGGGGAGCAGGCCCAGCTCGCAGGGGCTCAGGGAGCACGGTGGCTTAGTCAGGTTGCAGGGGCTGGGCTATGGACCAGCACTGGCAGCTCAAGCAAGGCGATAATGGCGGGAATGAGATTTGCCAGGTTTAGCTCAGGCAACTCTTCTGTTTCAACGTCCTTCCCTCGCTCCGCCCTGCAGCACTGGAGGGGTAGCTGCCCGCCCTGGCACTAGGCTCTCGGTTTGGCACAAACCAATGGGAAACCCCTGAAAGAACAGCCAGGGCCAGCTTCATCCCGAGTTGAATCTGCTTCCAGGAAAATGTCCTAGCCCAGAGGGGAGACCCAGCACACTCAGTCTAGCAGAACAGGGGATATGTTTTCAAATGACTTTTCTAGAGTCCTTTCCAGGAGAGGAGAACATTTGAGCTGTGCCCCATTTACCTCTAAATCAGGTACTTCCTTGTTCATTGCTGGATGCCTGACTCAATGTGGTTTGACCTGTGCTCATGTTTTAATGCTTTCCCCCTTACATGCAGAAATCTCTTTGTTTACTGCCACGATTTGTAATGGTCGTTGTCTTTCATAAACCATAAATAAGGCTTTGATGTGGTTTTAAATCTTGCATAGTGATTTCTGCAGGTGTGTAAAATTAAAGCCCATTTCTGCCAACTATTCCATTCTGTAGTTAGCTCTGTTTTTCTTATTGGCTTCAGGCCTGTTAGCCTTAATTACAGAAGTTGATGTAGAAAAGATTTCAAAGAGGTGGCAGCCTTGGCAACTCCCTGATTTCCTCACGAGATACTTTGTGATTTTCTTACAGTCCTAGCGCCTGGAATCAAGGGGTTAGACGGGAATCACAGCTTTCAGGGTATGTCTACACTACAGAGTTTTTTCGGAAAAATGTCCATTTTTCTGAAAAAACTTCAATTACGTCCACACTGCAATCACATTCTTTGGGAAAAAAATTGAAAGAACTGAGGGGTTTTTCCAACATTGGTAAACCTCTTTCTATGAGGAAGAAGCCTTTTTCCGAAAGAGCTCTTTCGGGAAAAGGCGTGTGTGGACGGGGAAGAGGGAGTTCTTTTGAAAGAGGAGGAAAGAGGAAAAAGCCCAGGTGCCCATAGCAATCACAGCTTACATGCCAGATAGCAGCCATTCAGTGTGGACGCTATCTGTAAAAAAGCAGATTGCTTTTTCAATATGCTTTGGCAGTGTGGCTGCTCTCTTTCGGAAGAAGTTTTTTTGGAAGATCTCTTCCGGAAAAGCTTCTTCCAAAAGAAGCCTGCCATCTAGATGTAGCCTCAGAGGCAGACAGATGTGGGTGCAGAGAAAAACTTGAGAACATGGCCCCTAATGGCTCAAATACCGGTGGGCAAGGAAAATAAACACTTTGCTAATTTTCAGCCAGTCTTGTGTGTTTGGGCCATGGTTTCTGGCACTTGGTGTGGGGTTTGTGTGTGTCTCTCTCCCCAGATGTGCCCACTGGAGCTTGTACATGTTGGTGGCAAAGCTTTAAACCCTAATCCTGCAATGTCTTGCATCCTGGATGACTGCTGGCCTGCATGCAAAAAGTGGGGGAGTGAGACCTTCTCCTTCCACTCTGTGAGGCAGGAGCATCTGGCGCCAGTGCTCTCAACCGCGGCTGTGCTGAGGAGAAAAGGGGTGTTTGAAAATGTTTCCCTGAGCTCCAGATGAAAATTTTTCAATGCTAGAGGCTGGATCAACCCCACCACTTGTAGGCAAGTCGCTTCCCCACTCAGTGCCTCAGTTTCCCCATCTATAAAATAGAAACAATGATACGTTTGAGAAGCCCGATGAGATTTACTGATGCGACATGCTGTATAAGAGAACTCGCTATCTGAGAGTTAGGGATTCTTATGAGTCAGCAGCTGCTGCAGGAGCAGCTAGCTCTGTGTAAGGGGCCCGGTGCTGCACAGTCTCCTCCTGCCAGTTAGGAATATTTCTCCCCTTCCCTGTAGTGCCCATGTCACAGGATCAAAACTGTGTAGACAAAAATGTTCCTCCCTCAGAAAGGGGTGCTGTCAAAAGTGAAAATTTCACCCCCACCACGACGTTCCTGAAAAAGGTATTTGGATTTTCACTGAAAAACTAAAACTCTACATTTGTGTGTGTGTGTGCGTGCATGCGTGTGTTAGGGGAAGAGGGGTCATTTTCTAGGCCACTCTAGAAAATATGTTTTGAATACAAGCCAGACTTTACAATTTGGGATCTAATGGAGAACTAACTGTATACAGCACATCCAACACACACGCCCACATCCAACACACACGCCCACGAGTCTATCAGGGCTACGTTGACTTTGTTGCAAACCCGCATTGCTTCCCAAATGACACACAGCACCAGGCAAGGAAACGCAGAAAGCTGACTCTTAAAACCCAGTTCTTTGGGTTCTGTGCTTATACAGGTCTTAGCACAACAAGGCCCTGGTCTGTGACCAAAGGGCTTGTCTTGGTGGTGGAGTAACACGGTGCAAACACCTGTCCCAGGGAATGTGCTTCGTGCCTGTTGTGCGGCACACTTGCTTAGGAAATGAAAACACAAAGGCCCCCTGCCCGGGGGCGCTGTTCAGGGTGTGTTACTCTACCCAGGAGGGAATCGCAGCTCAACATTTACCATCCAGTAGACAGATTAAATGACCTACCAGGATCTCTCTCTCCCTTTTACTGCTGGCCAGAGACCCCTCCCAGTCCCAGCCCGACCTCGGTGACAGTGTTACCAACACTCTCTGGTTTTATCACAAGTGTCGTACTCGGGGTTATTCCTAAAGCCCCGGCTTGGGGCGCTGGAAGTGAGGGGCTCTCCGTTGCCGTTCAGAAGAGGAAGGGGCAGCTTTCCGAAGGTATTTAAGCACTTAAAGACACAGACAGGCATCTAGTAAGGTTTACAAACTTATAAGCAGGTTGGGGGCTTACTTGCCATTGAAAGTCAATTGGGAGTAGATGGGTAACTCCTATAGGTACATCTGTAACGCCCGCTCCTCACCCGTAGGGCAAAGCCATTCACAGCACCCAAAACACCAGCAGGAGTGTGTCAATGTCAATGAAATTATGTTTTGATTTTTGTGACTTAAAAAAGCATTTCAGTACAGCTGAAACATGCTGCCTGGACATTTTGGGCAAGGCCCATTTCCACTTTTCATTTCAGAATGACTTTGTGTTTTAAAGTTAAAATAAATGTAAGAACATAAGAACATAGGTCAAAGCAAAGGTCCATCCAGCCTAGTATCTTGTCTGCTAGCAGTGGCCAATACAGATGCCCCAGAGGGAGGGAACGCAACAGGTAATCACCACGTGATCCCTCCCCTGTCATCCATTTCCAGACAGAGGCTAGGGACACCATTCCTACCCATGCTGGCTAATAAGTATTGATGGACCTAACCTTCATGAATTTATCTAGCTCTTTTTTGAACCCTGTTAAGGTCCTAGTCTTCACAACATCCTCTGGCAAGGAGTTCCACAGGTAGACTGTGCACTGAGTGAAGAAAACTTCCTTTTGTTTGTTTCAAACCGCTGCCTATTAATTTCATTTGGTGACCCCTTGTTTTTATAGGGTACGTCTAGACTACAGGCTTTCGTCGACAGAAGTTTTGTCGACAGATACTGTCAACAA
>JANRFK010002918.1:2481175-2502406 GCA_030068395.1 Apalone spinifera | reverse complement strand
ACGTGGAGGAGAGACCTGAAAATCCCGTCTTATGATGGGCTAATTGGCTAGTTCATTAAGAACCAGCTAAAAACTTTAAAGACCATGAACACTGGTAGCTGTTGTGCTGCCCTGTCCTTCCTCCTCTTTGCCAGCAGGGGGTGGCAGGTGCGTGGGCCCAGTTCTGATGGGCTCTTCGCAGGTGAATCCATTGGCACCAGGCCCAGTGGGTATGAAACAGTACCCCCAGCGTGGGACGAGGGGCTTGGCAGCCTTTCACTCCTGCATTGCAGCAGCCCGGGCGTCGGTGCTGACCCAAATGTGAGGCCAGGGGGTGTTTGCAATGGATTCAGACCAGCGCCTGGGAGAGGAGGGGAAATTACTTCTTTGACCAACCACTCTGCTCGACCCTTTCCCTTTCCCAAGGTCTCCGCCTAGGAGTACGACACTAGAGCAATCCAGCAAAGGCTTCACCTAGCCCCTGCCCTTTAGTCTGACCCTTCCCAGCCCCAGAGCCCCAGTATCGCTCTGGCTGTAACGCAGTCACTTCAGTTCAGTGTGAACGACCGTACCTGCCAGCGTAAATATCACTCAGCTGTGTCTTGTCTGTACTGTGTGACAGGCAGCCACTTATCGGAATATACCCACCCCCGGACAAACCAGCTCCATCAGGGTGGCTCGGTTACAGCTGCTCAGGTTGTTGTGGCAGAGCCTTTTCATAGTTTTCTTTGGCATGTTTCAAACTCCTTGTCAAGATCTGTCTGGAGCCGCAAACCCTGGGATGTGCCCACCCAAGTCCTGGGTGTGAATCCCCCCGGGTCTGGGCTTGTTCAGAGGTGCAGGTAGTTGGGAAGCTGATTCAGGGCCGTGCTGAATTTCTAGTGGATTACGGAAATTACCCAGCGCGGTTTGCTGAGGGGAAATGTTCCGACGCAGAGAACAAGCAGGGGAAGTTAAGATTCTGTCACAGGCATTTTGAGTAAAAGTCAGGGGGAGGTTACGGGCTTCTGTGAATGTTTGTTTATTCTCGCAACCTGTCTCTGACTAAAAGTACTGGGGTGGGGACAAGCAGAGCGCTGCTGAGGTGGGGGTGGGGGAGCTGCCACGGCTCCAGCAGCCCCTGGAGCTGGGAACTGCTGCAGGCCTGCCCCAGAAGACGTTCCAGAAAACCATGGATTCTGTGACCTCGTAGCCTTAGCCATTGGCTACAGTGGGTGCAAAAGTGACCTCATTGCCATGGGCCCCTGCCACAGCCTACCCCCCGGGCTCCTCGTCCTCGCCTTCTCGGTCTAGATGTCCCCCAGAGCGGGCGACTGCAGCAGTGAGAACGGCCGTTTCCCTACACAAATATGTGCAGGAGAAAGCGTTTGCCTCATTCGAAACATTTGGGCTGCATCTACATTGGCGCGCTTTTGCCCCAAAGCTATGCAAATGAGGCTCAGCGTTAGAATATCGCTGAGCCTCATTTGCATAACTAATGATCCGCCATTTTCACGGACCAGGCTCTTGCGCAAGACGGGGCTGTCTACACTGGCCCGTCTTGCGCAAGGAAAAACCCTTTTGCGCAAAGCCCTTATGCCCGAAAATGACACCCCTTCCCCCGGGTCACACTAGCTCAGTGACGCTCACAGCTTCCTGATTAAGGGTCTTCCTGCCCCCCCCCCCAGGGCTGATGAGAGACTGCTGGGTCCTGGGGGGAGCCGGCTCCAGACCCCCACAAGGGGCCAGACCTCAGGCAGACGGGGAGGGGGAGGGCTAGCCAGCTCTGACGCACGGCCAGGGCCAGGGCCTGAGGGTGTGCACCACTGTGGGCTCCGATAGCGATTTAAAGGGCCTGGAGAGGAAGTGGCAGCCGAGAGCCCTGGGCCTTTTAACTCGCCGGGCCCCACAGCTGCTCCTTTCCCGCATCAGTGGCCTTGTGCCCCTCTGAGCTGAGCAGGGCAGTGGGGCAATCACCCCAGAGAGCAGTGGCTGCAAAGCCATCTCAGCCTGGCCCGGCCTCACTTTCAGTCCCAGCCCAGAGGCCTAGCAGGCAGATCTCACAATGCACCACCAGGAGGGCTCAGGTTCACAGCTTGACTGGAACCATGTTCCTGTTTAATCATCCCCGCAGGGAGCTGGGGGCCATTCACACCCGCAGTGGGGGGTGCCCGTCATTAGCTCTGATTTCATGGCATCGACCCACCCAGAGCAGCAGCAATCCAGGGAAGGGAAAGGGTCTGTCTCTCTAGCCAGGCAGGTGCTGCATTCCACCCCAGGTGAACATGACACACTCTTAACTCCCCAGGTAATCATGGGCTACTGCTGCTGTGCCCGGCCTGGGGCTGCCAAGGCTTGCGGAGGCTGCTGGCGTCCAGAAGCAGGCAGAGATGACTCCCAGCATGGATAAAATCATCACCGGCCCTGTGTATGAACTCTGCCCCTCTGCCACGGCCTGCTGGGAGACCTGTCAGCCACTGACACGGAGCCAGGGCCAGGTACGCCATGAAAGATGGTGAGGCGCTCAGATGCTAGGGGTAGTGGGGGGCAGACAAGACCGATCAGTCGATCTGCATCTTTTCCCCTAATCTAGCTCGTAGGCTTTAAGGGCAGGCCACACAACCTCACCCACCCGCTCCTGTCTCAGCCAAGGGCCTCCGGCTGAGTACTGCATTCCTCCGATCATCATTTATACCTACAAGTACCTCCCCCCCACGCAGGGTCTCCGTAAATCTGTCCTGCATTGCGACAACCCAGTCACAACCAGGGGCAGCTTTCATTTCCAAAGGCCTCCCGGTACGCAGGACTCCTTTCAGGTCTCCCTCTCTCCAGTCACCAGTAACCGGACTGTCTGCACTACAGCCTACGGCGGCAAAAGGTGTGTCGCTTCGGGGTGTGAATACTCCAACCCCATGAGCGGCACGAGTGCCGGAGCGCACATCCCTCTCTCGGCAGCAGTGTCATCTCCACGCACGCTCGGGGGAGGGCTGATTTTGCCAACCACAGGATGTCCAGGCCCCTGCCAGTAATGGGACTGGAATACCAATTATGTTGCTTATCGGTGAAACGCAGCTAGATTTTAGGCTTTGCAGCTCCCTGAGCAAAACAAGGCAAGTCAGAGCGGAGGGGGCATGACCCTGCCTGCCTTCCTGCTAAATCTCTTTTGAAATTGCAGGGGTCTGCGTCTTTGAAATACAGGAACTCTGGCTACATCTTCAGGGCCGTGTGGGCTGCACAGGGGCGGGGGGACCATCCTTGGACAGTCCAGCCTTTCGATTAGCTACAGTCTTTTCTCAGTTGTTAACTCTTTAGACTAGTCCGAGTGCCTGGCCTGCCAGGGTTGAACCCACAGACAGGGAGTCCTAGACTGGCTGGATTAAAAAGGGGGCTTTATGGGCTGCAGCCGAGGACCCCGGGTGAAGGGTGACCCTTTACCTGGGGCCCTGAGCTGCAGCCACTAACACCTCTGAGTTTCAGGCCAGCCCTACCTGGCTGGGGGAGGCGGTGCTGCGTGCCCTAGAAGCTTTGCCCCCTGGCCGCTCTCGCCTAGAGGCTCTCGCCTAGAGACTCTGCCCCTGCAGTTCCCATTTGCCAGGAATCACAGCCAACGGGAACTGAGGGGGCAATGTCTGCAGGCAACAGTGGGGCAGTGCAGGACACCTGCTCCCCCCACCGAACGGGAGCTGCCTCAGGTAAGTGCTCTGCACCCAAATCCCCTGCCCATGTCTCAGTCCTGAGCTCTGTCCTACACCCCAACTGCCTCCCAGCTCCCACACCCCAGCCCTGAGCCCCCTCTCACACCCCACACCCTAACCCTGAGCTCCTTCCTGCACCCTAACTCCCACTCAGACCCCACCCTTCCACCCCAATCTCCTGCCCTGAGCACCTTCCAGCACTCCAAACCCCGTGACCCGAGCCTCGCCCCAGAGCCCATTCCTCAGTCAGAGCTAGATGGTTTCAACAAAAATACCGAACACATTTGACATTCCATCCCAATCTATATTACATCTTCGTAGAAAATACCGGACATTTCTATTTCTCAATTTGTTTCCCGAACAGAAAGATCAAATACTGGAATGTCCGGTTCAAAACTGGACACCTGGCCACTCTAGGAGCCCTCACCCTCCTGAACCAACCCTTCTTCCTCATCCTGCAGCCCTAGACTAGAGGGCCCCACTGAGTCCCCCCACTGGGCCCATGGAAGAGGAAATCTGGCTCTGGTCCTACAGAGTCCCCGTGAATGCTTAGGGAAGCGGGAAGTGAACTGGTGGGAGACCAGAGGAGCCAAGGAAAACAGAGTGTGGGCTTTTGAACTGGAAGCAGTAGCCCTTCCTGTTGTGTGGCCAGAGCAGAGTCCCTGGGAAGACCTGTAAGATGCCAGGGAGCCAGGCATGGAGAATCCGGTAACATCCATGTCTACAGAAGGACTAAGTCTTGACACTACAGATATTTGAGTAGAACAGGAAATATTTAGTCAGACGTGATCAGGTTATTTTCTTTATTTTTTGGTTTGTTGGATATTTAACTAGCCTCTTACACTGTAACTGTCCGAGCTGAACCCCAGGAAAGCAATACTTTGTCTTTTTAATCTTTTTTTAAGTTGTTCTGTAACACCCAGCAATCAAGCAATGTTTCACCGAATGTATTTTGTTTTGTTTTTTTAATACAAAATCATCCTTTTAAGAACATGATGTGATTCCTGTGTCCTAGAAGGCAGGCGGTTTTGCGTGCACATACCTAGGACTGCACAGTCAAACTACTAAGAGAAACTGAAGCTCCATTTTCAACTAATCTCAGAAGCTGGGTTTCAAACTCTCTCCAGAGCAGGAGCTAACAGAACTTGAGGGAACCTCACAGGAAGGAATTCCCAAATGCGCCTTCCTGAGTTCTCAAAGGGGTTTTGCATTTGGGTGGTGGCAGTGATACTAATCCAAGGCTGGGGAATACGTACCCTCGGGGAGTTTTTAACACAAGCCTTTAGTGGCAGGGTATTGTAAAGTCTCTTGCGGGCCCCACCTTCTGCACCCAAAGTGCCAGAGTGGGGAGCAGCCATGACACTGTGGTTACGGGGTAGTACAACAGCAAGACTAGCAGCTCAAAGGCTTGCTAACATGATATGGTAGTGCTAGTTGTGTTTGTCTGTAACACTTGCTTCCTGCTCGGTGATTGGCTTTGACTGGCAAGCGCTGGAACACGTTAGAATAAAAGAGTCGGGGTCAAGAGACTCTGCTGGAAATGTGTCAGAAGATCCCCACCCACAGACAGAGACTGGTCACTCACCCCCTGAGACCACTCCAGATCGTTAGGGTAACTATTGATGTGGGGTACTCTGTGACCTGTTGCGCTTGCATGTGCATGCAGCTCAAGAAAGTCGAAGGTTTGGCTAAAAGCACTCTGGTGGGGATGAGAGACACTAATGCAGGCCTCACTTTTGCTTGTGTTGTTTGGGCCAGACATCTATCATCTCCATTGATTTATTTCCTGATACTGCCTCACAAAGAGTAAAGTTACCACAAGTGTTGGATTTAGAAAACCATGAGTAACACAGCAACAGCTGTACCGCTAAAACGCTGTAAGTACAGACACACCCTTACTTGCTGCATGGGCTGTGTCACTAAAGCAGGCCTGAAACCCCAGCTTCACACGGGGTGTGATTACATCTTGATTATATGTAGCTTGAACCAGGCTGCTTGGGTAGCAGGGTAGTGAAGCCACAGCAGCAAGCTGTCCACGCCTGCCTGGAACCCTGTGCATTGCTCAAAGCATAGTCCACGCTCAAGCACGTACTGTTGTAATTTCGATCTTCCGGTACCCAAGACAACTGGACTAGAGCTAGCTGGG
Organism: Apalone spinifera; assembly: GCA_030068395.1. Taxonomy (NCBI): domain Eukaryota; kingdom Metazoa; phylum Chordata; order Testudines; family Trionychidae; genus Apalone; species Apalone spinifera. The sequence continues at coordinate 2,496,607 of JANRFK010002918.1, read as the reverse complement.
GGTATATCTACATGAGCTACAGTCATACCCCATGATTATAGTCTAAACATAGGCAGGGCTTGATTAAGCTCTTCGTAGGCCCTAGGCACTGTCATAACTGTAGGCCCTTAAATTAGACTATCTAGAAATATATAAGGGAGAAATGCCCTATCACCTATACTTCTAATATCTCCCACTTCAATTTTTACTCTTGAAAGTAGTGCACTGTGAGAAATTCATGGTACTTCTTGCTAAAATAATAGTCATTTTGTTGTATACTGCAATTATACTTAGGAGTCAACTCATAGTTAATCGGCTGGTAAGGAGAAAAGTAAGGCTATGTTGCTGCTGCTACGACTGTCAAACCCACAGAGCAAGGCATCGCGCCACAGAGCTGATAACTTGGCAACACTGTGTCTCAAGATCGTTCAATGTCATTTACGAAATAATAGTACATTGGCTGTTTAGTAATAGTGTTTAGTAGTAGCCTAGGATTTCTGAAACACAACTGTAAAATGCAAACACTGTAGTAATAAGCAGTGTTACCTCTAACATTTTCCATTCTTGAGTGGACTGAACTTCCTTATGTACACCACCAGTTCAAACAAAAAACCTAGATATAAATATATATTTTAAACAGCTCATAGGTATAGAAGACAAAAAAATAAAAAAAATAAAACAAGGGATAATAAGGAGAAATGTTTATGATGTTTACTTAATATCAAATAAAAATTAACACTACCTTGGGACTATATATATCCTAACAACTCAAGCTAGTAAACACACGAAAATGTGTATTATCCACACATAGCTCAGGTTTAAGATGCTAAAGCAATCAACTGGAAATAGTCATGCTTTCCTTGCAAATACTAATACAATATTTGCTTACACTGGAAAGGAGAAAAAAGGCATGCACTCGAGCTTACACAGTTTCTCTGGGATGCCAAGTCTTAATTTGATTAATAGTGCACAAAGATAAAACAGTAAAAATAAGTAATAAAGCAAAACAGAAAGTCAATAAAGCCACAAATGTGAACACAGAAAGGGAAATAAAACATCAGGTGGTTAGTGGTGGGTATTTTAAATGACTGTTTAGGATCACTGTTCAAGTGAAACAGAGACTATAAACACAGATAAAGGTTATCTTGTTTGAAACTTTTACATTGTGTGTGTCACCAGCTCAAAGAGTAGACGCTCCAGAGCAGTACTTTAACACACAGCTTCAGTGTTTGTAGACAGATCCATTTTTAAAGAGCTTGCAAATACAATTTTCATCCTACAACACACCTAGCACGCCCATTGACTCATAAAAGCCAGAACTATACCATATAGAAAAGATCTGGCCTTAATGCCCAATCCCAAACAAATTCTAAAATTTAAGGGAAATCACTTGTCTGGAATCCAACTCTAATTGAAAGGCCAAACAAATAAACAGGTTCCATGGCAAAGTTCTTTCAGTTTTAACAATTTACCATGTATTAATTAGTATCATAGAATATAAAAAAAACCAACCAAAAAACCCCCCCCAAAACCCCAGAGTCTTCGGATATCCACAACACTCCAAAAAATCTGTTAAAAGAATCCTTTTCTTTCCGTACCTTAAGCCATTAACTTCTATGTAAACTTTCTTTGAAATGTAATCATGCAAATGTCATGAGGTAGGCCTAGCCACATAATCCTTACCTACAAAAGCAACTTAGCTGCTTTACAATAGAAAAACACCAATACAAGTGAAGTCAGATTCTGCACTAAGATCTGCTACTGCAGAATCCCTCTGCCCTATTTGTCTGCTCTCGATCTGTCTCCCTCCAAACAAACTAATGGTTAGCTCCAGGCAGACTGGCTCCTGTTAACAAACTCAACATGGCCAAAAGCAAGCTCTTTGTCTTTCCCTCATACTGGGTGGAAAATATTTTGGCCTAGAAGCGCTGAGGGGTCACTGTTTTGTGTTTGCTCTGCAAGTTACATTTGGGGGAGAGGGATAGCTCAGTGGTTTGAGCATTGGCCTGCTAAACCCAGCGTTGTGAGTTCAATCGTTGTGAGTTCAATCCTTGTGGAGGCCGTTTAGGGATTTGGGGCAAAAATTTGTTAGGGGTGGTACTTGGTCCTGCTGTGAAGGCAGGGGACTGGACTTGATGACCTTCAAGGTTCCTTCCAGTTCTAGGAGATAGGCAATCTCCATTACAAAAAGTTGAATAGCGGGTGCAACATTAGGGTACGTCTAGACTGGCAGGTTTTAACTGTGCTGCTTCCAGGGAACTCGTTTGCTCTTCCGCTTTCTTTTGTGTTCTACGAGGCATAAGGGCTCCTCCAAAAGAGGGGGCTTTTCCGCCATTTGACCCATCTCCCCCCCAATGCAGCCTGCTTCCCCAGCCCAGGACAGAGTCCTATGTGTCTCTCCCTTGAGCCAGCAGTTGCAGCCCAGGCAGGCGTGAGTCAGGATACCTCACCACACAGATGCCAGCACCCACCCCCGGTTTCCCACACCGACCGACCGACCGACCTACCTACCCCATGGAGTCTGCTCCTCCTCTCCTCCCCTCCCAGCCCAGAAGGTGGAGAGTGCTAGGTTTCTCACATAAAATTGCAACCAAACCCAGCTGCTGTAATCACACCAATCCTCTCCTCTCCCAGCTCAGGCAGGATGCCCCAAACTCCCCCCTCTAATTACCCCCCACTTATTGTACCTCTTCTCCTTATGTGCCCTCCCTACCAGCTGGAAGAGCCAAACACCATCTCCAGCAGCTGCTGCTGCTGAGGGAGAAGTACCCCTCCCCGGTAAGGCAGCTCCTTGTGAAGCAGCTCCTGGGCAGGGTTCCTGAAGCAGCTGCAAGGCCACACTGCTGCCCAGCTTTCCGGGAACCTTGGTAATTAGGTAGTGAAAGGTTGTGTATTGAGACCTGTGAAGTGGAGCACTCTTTTTCAAAGTTAAACTGTATAAAGAAGTGTTTTCGGTCTGCAACGGGACAGAAACGACTCTCTTCCCTTGCTCTACTTTCAATTGAGAGTGAGCATTTGAGAAAAATGACATTTGATGATATAATCTGTGATTTTGCTAACAAAAAGAATTGCAAAGTAAATATTGAATTGTATGTTATTATACCTATATGCGATTTGTTGACTAAAGATTTAATGCACCTGCATTTAACTGATATTCGTCATTTGCACATGTATTCTAATAAAAAATAGCAAATGATGAAGTGTGATTTAGCAGTTTTCTTTTCTTATTTTTGAGTCAATTATTAATTTATTTAAGACCTAAATTTTTCATAGCCCTAGGCACTCTGCCTACTGTGCCTAATGGATTATCTGGTCCTGGACACAGGCCTAAATGGGGCCTTCTGGCTGCTGATAAACTTGGCTAGAAAATGGAATCCCCGTCTCATGAAACATTTTGTGATTTGACCCAAATCCAAACAAAAAAGACATTTTTGGAAATGTTTTGTAGGACCAAAATGCCAGGAAAATTTCGTTTCAGAAACTTTAAAAGATTGCATTTGTACGATTCCACCACATTTAGAACCAAAACATTTTGCTCCTTTTGAAATGTTTGGGTGAGTATACAGTGCCCCATTTTCCCAGAATAACGGCCGTTATTTTGGAAAAACGATACTAGCATCCACTCTGCAATTGTGTTATTGCAATAGAAAGTCGAAATAACAAACGGCTTTTTCCAATGGCAGTAAACCTCATTCCATGAGGAATAAGCTCTTTTCCAAAAAAGCTTTTTCAGAAGAGGGTGTGTGGGTAGGGTTGCCAGATGATTTAACCAAAAATACTGACCCCCTCCCTCGCACGCGCGCGCACACACACACACACACACACACATCTGGGGAAAAAATTCTGTTGATGGAAAAAATGGGGAGGGGACCAAAGTTGTTGAGAAAAAAAAGTTAAATAATAAAACAGCATTATTAAAACAGCATGCCCCTTTCAGAGTGCGTATAGAATCAGAATAGGGATAGGAACAGGATAGCTGTTGAGCACTAAGACTGAGGGAAGGCATTGCTTCCCCTTGGTCTTTAGGCTTTTTGCTGGCGGCCATTTTGTTTTCTTGATCAAGCCAGAACACAGCTTCCCTGCGGAACCAGGTAAGCAGGAGGTCTGGAAGTGGGGGGATGCGGGTGTCGTGGGGGAGAAGGCCAGGGGCTGGGCCCAGTTGCCGAGTGTGTCGTAGGGTTGCCAAGTGTCTGGTATTTTCGCCTCGTGGCTGGGAAAAAAAAATCAGAAAATACCGGACATTTTAGGTGTCCGGTATTTTCTAAATTTTTTTACCGGACAGGAGGCGAAAATACTGGATTGTCTGGGTCAGTACCGGACACCTGGCAACCTTATGTGTGGGGACGCTCTACTGCTGCTATGTCGAAATAGCCAGTCACCAGGGCCATTCTAAAGTTATTCCTCACCAGTGCCTCCTGGGGCTCTAAGTCAAGATAGCATGTCCACATTAGGGGAGCCTGCCTCGGACTCATTTTGAGGCTTCTCTGTAGTGTGGATGCTCTATTTCAAAATAAGCTTTTCTGGAAAATATCTTATTCTGAAAGAAGCTTGCAGTGTAGACGTACCATTGGAGTCAAAAATATCAAACCAAATTGTTCAGCACCATTTTAAACCTGATTTTTGAAGTCCACTCGGGTGCATCTAAACAGTGGTGTTAGCTCGAAATAAGCTATGCAATTTAAGCTATGCAAATTTTGAAATAGACTATTTACACAGCACCACATTTCAAAATAGACGGCTATTCTGACAAGTCCCTTAATCCTCGTGGAACAAGGTTTGCCAGGAAGTCGGAATAGCAAGCCCATTATTTCAATTGCATTTTGAAATAACGGACGTTCTGTTAAAATGCAGAAAATGCTATTTTGGGATACTGGATGTATCCCGAAATAACGCCGCTGTCTAGACAAAACCCTAGTGACCGTGAGGAGTGCTAATTTCACTGTGTTGCTGCAGGGCAAGACAAGAGGAGGGAGAGGTGAAACACACTGGGAAAAAGCAACAGAACACAAAAGTTCAAGTGAAACAGGGAAGTCGAGATGAAATTCTAAACCAGTCTGGAACGTCAACGTTAGAACTTGCTAAACTAATTGATATTTTTGTTAAACTGTTCTGAAATATTTGAGTAAAAAATCTGATTCAAATCCGCACCAGTGCGTGATACTGTTGGGTTCCACAAAGCAGAATTTTCCAATGCCAGAAGCTTCTGCTGGAAGCTTCCTAACAGGCCCTGGATGGGGCTGAGGGTTTTGAGCCTGGCCCTGCTGCTCCCAGAGCACGTCTCAAAATGTCCCTCATGCAGGCAGGGCCTGGCAGGAGGAAGCTGTGTGAGGTTGGTGGTGGGATTTGGCAAAGGCCCAGGAGAGAGCTGCAGTGGATGCAGCACAAGGACACGGGTGGAGAATTTATCCGGCCGCCAGGGGCGGATATAGGGCAGGGCGAGCGGGGACCCCACACTTCAAGAAGCCCCGCGCATGCGCCGTGGCGCCTCCACACATGCGCCGTGTCAAAGGGGGGGCCCCGCGCAATTGTGCTGCCCTGGGCCCCACAAAATCCTCATCTGCCCCTGCCAGCCGCGAATGGCGAGGGGCAGCTCCATTAACCAAGTGGGCTGAGTGTGCCAAGCAGTGGCGTTGCTCTTTGCAGCTGCACCCTGGACACCAAGCTTCCCACCGTCTGATCCAGGCAGCGCTGCCCAAGCGCTACGGCTGCCAGGGCTGGTCTGCCAAGGCCCCAGGAGGACAGGGCAGGCAGGGTTCACGCCAGTCAGGCTACCCTGGAGCAGTCCAAGTGGCTACGAGTGACCTTTGACTCATGGGACTGGCAATGAGTCCATTCACCCTGCTCCAGCCCACCCGCCCGCCAGCCATTCACATTTCAAGGGGCTCCGCTGGGCTGGGCTCTGTGAGACGGTGGGATGCCATCTCCCGATGGCAGGCGTTGGGGGTAAACACTGCTGGCTCTGAGAGCAGGGACTGAGCATGGGTCCCCCGCCCCTTTGGAGAGGGAGCTGATGTCAAAGCCGTGGGAGCTATCTGCCCTGCAGAGCCCGTCCCTGAATAGCAAAGGGGACACTTCCCATTCGCTTCTGGCTGGCAATCAAAGGGCCCTTTTGGACAAGGATTAAGCTGCAGACAATTTCAATGCTAATTCCTCTGGTTAAGTTCTTCCGCCCGACCTCTGCAAGCAGCGCGAGGTAATTTCCCCAGCTCTTGAACAGCGACTCTGAGTCAAAGGCTCCGTTAATATAATCCAATGGGGGGGATCCAATTTACTGACTTATTTAGTGACACCTTTCACAATCAATTCTCCCAGGAAAGAACTACTGATTAAAGGCAACCTTATCGCTATGGAAACCGGCAGTCCCTCCTCCCACGACCCACCGGCTGAAAAGAAAACCGGGTGAGGAATCTGCCTAGTAACAAGGATGCTAATGAGAATCGGAAACAGCAAGAAAACATCCCTAGCAGAGGAGCTGCGGTACAGTGACCCTGGGGCAGCCGGGCACAACTGGCCACGAGAATCCCACTGGCCGGCGGTGGCTCTGCGTTACTGACTGGAATGAGTCAGTCTGAAGGGAGAAACTGGCACCATCATGGTAGCCCCTGGCCCAGACATTGGGCATCTGCATTCGCCAGCCACAGGGTCAGAGCAGAGCTCAGATGGGGGGGCAAATTCTGGCATTGCCACGGCAACGGATGCCAGCCCCTCGCACTCCGCTCGTCAGAGAGGACGGAAGTGGCAGGAGGAAGGACAGTGGGAGCCACACGAGAGGAGAGAGGGGAGCTGTGGTGCCAGCCGGCAGGGCCCGCTGGGGCAGAAATGCATCTGGCCAGGCCAAGGGACAGGGACATGGGATCAGAGCACGATGACTGGCTGAGGGGGGGGACGGGCTATATAATGCCAGGAGGCTGTCTCAGGAGCTCGCACTCTCTGCGCTGTCAGAGACCTGCTGCCTAGTGGAGACAGGTCCCCCCCCCCGACAGTGGGGGCAAAGGGGCAGTTGTCCCAGGACCTAGCAATTCAAAAGGTGAAAGTCTGCGTAGATGTCTCGAGAGATTCACAACTTCTCACAAAGCACCATGTGGTTCACCTGGACGTTGCCAACCCAGTTATCAGTGTTTCTAATGATCAACTACCCCATAACTATTGCCTGCCTCTTCCTCATAACTGGAGCTCCTTCCCCCAGAGAGGCCTCCTCACTGCGACAGGGTACCGCACCATCACGAGGAAGGGGTCCCAACTATGGGATCGTATCCCTCTGCTCCAGCTGGCAAGAGGTACCAGGCCCTCCGTTACTCCAGTGATCGGGAATAGAGCTGAGACACTCGGGTATCACAGCAGTGGGCTTGGGAGAACCCTACACGGAAGAGAAGTCTCAGGAGGGAAGCCATGTTAGTCTGTAACGTTACAAACAACGAGCAGGCCTGTGGTGTTGCTTCTAAACAGAACAGAGCAACTCCCCTCCGGATCCCACTGTTGCTCACAAGTAGACACGTCAAAGGCCAAATCCCCCCTTGGCTCATGTCCATACTACGCCCACCATAGCTAAGGCAGAGCAGCTCTGTAGATGCTCCCTCCGTCGGCAAATGGGGGTTTTCAATCAGTGAGTTAATCCACCTCTCTGAGAAGCCACAGGGAGGTCAACGGGAGACTCCTGCCACTGGCCTAGCGGGTCTACACTGGATTTCAGTCACTGATTGAAGAAGTGGGTTTTGCCAACGGCAGCCCATGATACTACACTTGGGGGGCGGGTATGCCAGGCAAGGGAAGGCACTACTTCCCAAACCGCAAGCTTGGCCCCGTCCACATTGCCCCCCACAACACCTACAGGGGGCGGAGAGGCTAGGCTACCCACCTCCCTCCCTCTTCGTGCTCCGGGGCCGGGGATGCTGGGCCCACGCACTGCCCCACCTCCTTGTGATGCTGGGGGCAGGGCCTGGGCAGAAGAGGTGGGCTTGGGGCAGGGTTGGGGGGACTTGTCCCCCACAGCACTACCTTCACCACCCATGATGCTGACAGGGGCTCAGAGCCCATCACTCGAAGGCTGGCGGAGCCTCCCCCCCACATACATACAATATTTTGGTTAGTCTCTGGGGTGCCACAGGACAACTTGTTGTTAAAGTTACAGACTAACTTGGCGACCCCTCTGAGACAGTAATCAGTCACTGGACTTGGCTGTTCTAGCACAGGCTGGGCAATTAGATGTAGGAGCAGAGCCCGGCAGCTGCTCCCAGGTGGCCCCCTCCCAGATGGCTTCAGGTGGGAGGTGGCCCCGCGAGCCTTTGAGTGATGGGCTCTGAGCCCCTGCGCGGGAACCGCATGGCCAGCCCCAGCGCATGTTCCTGTCAGCATTTATCCAACTTTTAGCATTCAACTACAGGACAAAACTCCTCTTCGACACCAGCTGAAGAGATTAACGTACCCGACGAGCCCCGGTCTGCTCTGCTACAGCCCAGGAGAAGGGAGCTGGCGGTACAAAAGGAATTTATACTAGAAGTCCTGGCAGGTTTCTTTCTAATCAGGGCAATTTCTTACAAAATAGCAGCTGAGCTGCTAGCAGAGGGCACCTCTACCCAGGCTGGATAATGCGGGAGCCTGGCGTTGTACTGCAGCTTTAACAGGCTGCAAGTTCTTCTAGGGGCGTTCCCCACGCCTGCCCTGCAATATTCCCCATGGCACACAAAGGAATCCATGTCACCCAACCCCCGAGGGCCCTGGCCCTGCTGAGCTTGGGTCTGACGGCTGGGCTCAAATTCTCACCGCTGTGATGCTGGCACAGAGCCTGTCTAAGGGCCTGGCCAGCACTTCCCAGCTGCCTCTGAGTGGCTCCAGGCCAGCCTAGGGCAGAGCTGGCCTGGGACTAGTGAGCACAAGGAAGCCCCAGGGGCCAAGCTGCCAGGTGCACTCTGAAGCCTCAGGATTTGGACTCAGGCTCCTACTTTCAGCTCTACCACTGGCTGCCAGCCCCACCGCCATCTGTGGGCCCACTGCCAGGCGGTGAGGTATCCTGGATGCTGGTGTAGCCAGCCAGTGAGCAACCACTGCCCCGATCCAGGCCTCGGCTTGCCTCTCTGTACAAGGGGGTACTAACAGCACCCCCCTACCAGGACGAACACTTCAGAGACCCTCGGACACAGGCCACACAGAGCCTCGAGCGAGAGGCCGTCTGGTGCCTCATTCACACCTGGGAGATGTGGGGTGAACGCTTCCCCCCCACAGCTCTCTGGGCCCTCGGCCAAGCTGCGGCATTTCACGCCCAAAGCCCACGATGCGGGGGAGGAGCCACACAGTGCAGATCAACGCCACCAGTATGGTCTCGCACGACCTTCTTATCAATAAACTAGGGGAATGCAACCTAGAGGGGGCTACTGTGAGGTGGGGGCATCACTAGCTGGAGATCCGCTCCCAGAGAGTCGTTATTAACGGCTCACACTCAGGCTGGAAGGGCATAACAAGTGGGGTTCTGCGGGCCTCTTCTTTGGGACCGGCTCTGTTCAATGTCTTCATCAATGATTTAGATATTGACACAGAGAGGAGGCTTATTAAGTTTGTAGATGATACCAAGCTGGGAGGGGTGACAAGTGCTTTGGAGGAGAGGGACATAATTCAAAATGATCTGGACAAACTAGAGAAAGGGTCTGAGGTAAATAGGATGAAATTTAATAAGGACAAATGCAAAGTGCTCTTAAGAAGGAACAATCCATTTCACGCACACAGAATGGAAGTGACTGTCTGGGAAGGAGCCTTGCAAAAAGGGATCTAGGGGTCATAGTGGACCACAAGCTAAATATAAGTCAACACTGTGATGCTGTTGCAAAGAAAGCCAACGTGATTCTGGGAGGCATTCACAAGAGTGTTGTAAGCAAGACACGAGAAGTTATTCTTCCGCTCTGCTCTGCGCTGATTAGGCCTCAGTTGGAGTATTGTGTCCACCGCATTTCAAGATAGATGTGGCGGGTTACTGCCACCAGGGTTTGGGGCCACGTGGCAGGCGGGTTACTGCTGCCCGGGTTTGGGGCAGCAGGAGGGTTGCTGCCTGGGGATTGAGGCAGCGGCCACATGGCAGGCGGGCCACGTGGGAGTTGTTTTACTACATTTTGTGAATTGTTTTACAGCCCTAGTTTTGGAGCTTACTCTGTACATTTATATTCTGATGCATTAGAAATGGAATCACTCTGTTTTGAACTGTCCTTGAAGACTAAAAAGCAGATTTTTTACAGCTGTTGGGGGTATGCTTAATGCACTTGATATTAGACTTAATTCTCCCATTCTTGTACTGAAAGAAAAGAATCTGTAAAAACAGAAGGAAAAAGAGATTTGATGTAGTTATCATAAGCAGTAGAATATGGAAAATTTAAATGTGCTTCAGTATTGCACAAAGCAAAGCCACGGTCCATCCAAAATAGACACATCTCTGTGTTGCTCTTAGCTTTAACAAGAGTGCCGGGGCGAGGGGAAAGGTCTGATTTTGAACCAGAAACCAGAAGCTGCTGGCTGTGCTTCTAACAGTAACACTAACAGCACAGGTGGGAGGAATGCTGGACAACTCTTCCTTCGTATTCTTCCTCGAAACATTAATTAATCTGAAATTATTGCTTCCTTGGTGCTCTCTGTGAAACCTCTGACAGTGTCATTTTCACTACTAAATGCAGCTAAAACTGTTGTCAAATGCCTTCTTCATCTCCCAGCACTGACTGAAACAAACATTATTTACCAGCTTCCCATACGCTTCTTGTGCTTTTGCCATAAATTACATGTCATTAAGAATACCCAGTTCTGGTTACTCTCCCCAGTACAATCCAGAAGACACAGTCCACTTTCCTCCATAGCTAGGGCCAGTAAAAGAAGTCTTGGATTACATTAGTGTAGCTTTGAGTCTTCATGTTCCTTTGGAAGAACCAATGAACAAACTGGAGAGGCACACGGATAATAAATAGTTCTCCCCAGCTGGGGACTTCTCTGGCTAGGATACTGTAGCAGTGTCTATTTGTCTAAATATGGAGCATGAATTGGCCCAGTGATGGCTCAGGTGCAGGTGATTCTGTTACCGTCAGCGTGTGACACAGGGGTCTGAAAAGCGGCAGTTTTCAGGCTGCTGCCGCTAAGTTGCCTATCCGCAGACATGGCTGGGTCTACACTGGCCAATCCTTCAGAGGTGCTGCCCTCGCCTCCCCAGGCCAACGTTTTGCGGTGGCAGGTAGCAGCGTGATCGGTGTGTGACGGGCAGGAGCGCTCTCCTGACGACACTGGGAATGCTCCTTGGGCCGGAAGTATTTTGTCAGCAAAAGAGCTGATACACAGCAGCTGCAAGGCCTGACGTTTAGCAGCATGCATGTGCTGCCACCCCTCCCAGGAGCTAGCGCCCTGCCAGGCCCATCGGAGGAGGGGAGGGCACAGAGGGCAGTTTCCCTGGGACTCAGAGATTCTAACAGGCCTGAGGCTCTGGCCGCTGCTGCCAGTCCGAGCAGTGCTGCGCCGGGCTTCTTCCGGGCTCCTACGAGCTCTATGGAACTGCAGGCAGCGCAGATTGACAGCAGTCTTTGACCTCAATATTGGTGCACAAGCCAAAACTCACTTAGAGGGAGCCCTGGGCGTGGGCCATGGCCACTGGACTCCTGGCTGTGGGGCTCATGGAAAAGGTTTTGCCCCATGCAGGTTCCAGGGCAGCTGAGGTATGTGCTAGAAGGGGCAGAGCCAGCACTGGCCTCCCTGGAGGGGGGCTCCACCTGCTCCCCATGCAAATAACGTGCTTGGTCTTGAATACAGAAAGATCACACCATGGCAGCAGTCCCCTTGCTCACAATATTCAAGTCAACCTTCAGACAGTTCTGGGCCCCCAGGAGCTCTGTGTCCACTCCTGGCTGCCTTTCTCACTGACTGCCAGTCTCCTAGCTCTCAGACGCACACTGCTGCAAGCCACCAGCCCTCTGGCTCCTAAATTTCACCATTAGTTCCAGGGAAACCCCTCGGCCCACACAGCTTCATTTCTGACCCACTTTGCCACATGGCCCATTGCCTTGGGCAGTGGCTTCCGACTGCATCAGCTGGCACGATACAGGGAGACGTTGAATTGTTCCGTACATGTAGCCTGAAGGAAAGGTGCTTAGCAACCTATCAGCTTTATCCAGCTCTGCAATTGTCTATGGCTCCAGGATCCACGGGGCGGCAGCCATTCCTATCTTCTAGCACAGTGTTTCTCAAGCTTTTTTTATAAAGTACACCTTTAAAAAAATGATAAGTACCCCCAGTCCCACAGTTTTCAGACACATACAAAAATGTTCTACCATTGCAACACATTTGTTTAAACAACTTAATCATAGCCAGGCGGGCGATGAAATTTTTGGATGTACAAAGTACAAAAATAATAAAGCGCTGTAAAACTTAAAACAAAAATTCAGTTTTCTCCAAATTTCAGTTGTGTTGACGTACCCCCCAGACTTCTCTCGAGTACCCCTAAGGGTATTCGTACCACTGGTTGAGAAACACTGTTCTAGCAGAACCCCTAAAAGAAGTCTGGTTAGGCTGAAGCCATGCTGAGACCCCTGCCTGTTGTGCTGACCAATATTGTCTGTTTCTTTGTCCCCACCGCTTGTCGCCTGTCTCACACGTCAGTAGGAAGAGCTTGGGCAGGAAGTGTCATTTGGTTTTCAGTTTGTACAGCACCTAGCACAGTGAGCCATGAGCAGGGCTCCACTGCGATACAAATCCATACAGAACAATGCCCGGAGCTGGCGCCTACCCGCAGGGCACAGTCATCCCTCACTATGCCCCTTTCTGATAATAACAACTTGTACATTCACATTTTTTGACCTTACACTAGTTTTACACCGTGGCCTGGCCTGCATCTAAACAGTAGAGCTCTACAGTGATCAGGGCTGTGAAAAACGCCCTGGCCCGTGTGACACAAACAGGGTGACCTCTCCCCAGTTATAGGGGAGCTTGTCTGAGGGAAGAACCTAGCTACTGCCTGGCAGGAATGTGGATTAATGACATCTATGGAAAAACCCGCCTGCCGCTGTGGGCAGCGCCTACCCCATGACACTACAGCCGCCCGCAGCTGTGCTGTAGCTGTGTGGCCGCAACCGCTGTCATGTAAATTTCAGATTTACCCCACGGTAACAGAGAGTGCAATCTGGCCTCGTGTCTGACCCTGCTCCCAGTCTGCTCAGACAGAATTCTTTGGAGCAGGCTCTGGGGGCGTCAAACAGCGCAGCTCCATTGACATCAGGGAATGATTTGCCTGGGGAGGATCTGGCTCATGGACCCCCTGTGTGGTTGGGCAGCCACTAACGTGGGGGTGGCCCTACCAGAGCCACTCCCCATGATGCAGCCCTTTCCCTGCTCCACCCATGGGGTGGCTGTCTGGCCACTCCAGGGTGGATGGAGGAGGAGTGGGCAGGGCCGGCCCACAGCATTTTAGCACCTGAGGCGGGGAGCTCAAATGACGCTCCCATATGCACCAACAGCAGACACAATTTTCTGCACTCTGGGTCCTAGTGGGGAGCTCAGGTCTGCCTGTGCAAACGGCAGCGAGCCCTTCGCAGCAATCAGTGCGCAGGCCCACGGCTCCGAGCAGCTCTTGAGAGCTCACAGCAGAGTGGGGGCTGAAGGCCAGGAGCCGAGTTCCTGTCCTGCCTGGGCCGTAACCCAGGGAATTCAAGCTAGGGACCACAGGAGGCACCTGGGGCTGCTGATGGATTTCTCCTAACGAGCCCATCAATAACCCCCGCGCCCCATCTGCTCCCCGTCAGCCGCCCTCCGTCGGCATCTCCTCGCTCGCTGCTGCGCTGGCTCGTTTTTCACAGCTCTAATTCAGCCCACTTACTGCGCGGCGTGACAGTCGTTCCTGGTTTCCTGTGCATGTATTAAGTGCGCGTTACTGTCAGCCGGGGAGACGGATGGCCCCGGAGGTAGACGCTGAGCTGGCGGGTCAATAAATCTCGAGCTGGGCAGAACCCAGCGGAATAATTCAGTGGGAAGCGGTTACATGGGGAGCCTGGAAGTGCCAGGTCTGTCCCTGCGCCACAGCTTCTGGGAGCTTAGGAAGGGGGCAAGATGGCGGCACTCACTCGCTGCCCTGGGCTCTGCCCCCCCAGAGCTCTGGGACGGTGCCATGTGCTTCTTGGGGCAGTGTCCGCACTTCCTTCCCCGCTTGGAGACAGTCTGCACCCCAGTCACAGCCCTGCTATTGGCCCTGGCCCTTGCACGGGGCAGGCCAGGTGGGCTCTCAGCTCACAGACTGCCCCCCCCCCGGTACCTGGGCACTGACCCTCCCAGCAGGGCCCTGGCAGGGGCCATCAGGACTGGACATTGGCTCTCTTGGGCCTGCATGGTTTGGCCATATGAATGGCCCAGCTCTGTCTTTGGGGCACCAGCCCTGCAGGAGGCCAGTCTCCTGTGCCGGTCCGGTCTGTGCCAGAGCCTGGCTGTGTCTCTGGGGCACCAGCCCTGTGGGAGGCTACCAGTCAGTGCCACAGCCTGGCTGCCCTTCCTCTGCCACCCCTCTGCCTGAGGCTGCAGCCCTGAGCCGGGTGCGAGGGGTGATTGGCTGTGAAGTGTGGGAAGACCCAGGGCAAATGGAGGCTGTGCACTGGGGTCAAACACAGGACGGGGATTCCTCTCAGGGGCCAATCCACTGCCTGGGATGGGGGGGCCATGTACTGGGGAGCCCCCGGGAGAGATGTTCTGCCAAAGCTGCTAGAGGCTCAGTCCCTGACCCCGCTCCACCCCAGCCACCCCACGTTCTGCAGTGGGGAGCAGCGTCCCCTGCGCCAGGTCACAGCTGTGGGCTGGGTGTGCCTGCCTTCACTCCTCCCTCGCATCCACGGGTCTCCATGACGCCCCGCTCTGGGGACCCCAAATCCACCCACATCAGAGCCACACGGGCTCGCAGGATGGGGCCCCTCTGCAGCTTGGGAGGGGGAGGCAGGAGCTGGGGTCCATGAAAGTCTGTGCCCAAGGTACTGTTATACGATGATTATTGTTTAATGGATTCGTAATCTGGCCAAATGCCAGTGCAGGTAATTGCTGCTGTCCCTCTGCATCCCCCAGGGCCCTCGCTGCTCACTGTCTGGACCTGACGAGGCACATTCCAGCTGCCACGTGCCGCTCCACAGGGGGCTGCCCCCAAGCAGCATTGCTGCGGTCCTGTTCCTCAGCGGCTGCATTCCACCCCAGCAGTGGCTGCACTTCGCGGGCAGAAGGGGTGGTGGATCTGTAATGCTCAGGGGGATAGGGTTTGACTGCCCTCCATCGTGCTCTCCAGAGCTCTCACCCCCCACTCCCACCCGGTCTGGAAGGCGGGATGCCTTTGCCGGGGCAAGAGGAGGAGCAGGGAGAGATCTTTCCACTCTGCTCTGGTTATTTCACGGAAACCTGCCCCATAGGATCCCATCCCCACTAACCCCGGGCTCCCCACACACAGCCCAGCCATGCTGTTTCATTTTAATTGTT
>JANRFK010002918.1:2454080-2464708 GCA_030068395.1 Apalone spinifera | reverse complement strand
TTTGCGCAAAAGCAACTGCTTTTGCGCAAAATCTTGCCAGTCTAGACACAGCCTAAGAGCTGGGCCGCCAAATTTGGTAGGCAGCTTCCCCTTCTCCTAACTGAAAGCAAGGCCAGGTTCGATTGTGCCAGGAAAATGGCAAGTGCCCAGAAAGGGAGGAGAGCTATCCTGCAGAATGATCACTGGCAGCAGCCACACCCGCACATGAGTGGCCAGCTGGGGATGGGGCTCCACATGGCCAGCCACTAGAGTGGGTAAGTAGAGTCCTGCACAGATACAAAATGTGTAGCCACATCTGTATCTGCAAAAATGAGCCACAGGTATCCGCAGATTCACAGGACTCTACCCTGCCCCAAACAGTGCTGGACTGGGGACCCGGGCCCCCACCCACTATTGCTGCTGTTGCGGCATCCTGGGACCACCCCGGGGCCAGGCAGCACAGCCAGCCCTCATCCAGGGGAAGCCCCCCGCCCCAAATACACACCAGGGCTGGGAACCATGGCCCAGCGTCCCCTGGAGATACCCCCCCCCCCCGCCCACACACACAAGAGGAGAGGCCAGGAACTGCAGCCTGCTCCCCTGAGAGATGCCCACCCAAGGAGACAACCACCCTCACCCCCGGAAAGGCCCTGGCCTGGAACCGCGGCCTGGCCCCACAACAGCTACATGTGCTGGGCCTGGCTGGACTGCTCCAGTCCGGCTGGGCCAGGCTACCAGCCTGCCCCACAGGTGGAGGGCTGCTCTGGCCAGGCCGGAAGCAAGACTTGGTAAGTGTGATGCATACTGGGTAACTAGTTAGCCAGTTACTCAATTACATTACTAGTAGCCAGCTCCCAGAGCCCTGCCCCCACCGGACCAGCTGCAGGCTGGGGGTGTGCACTAGAGGCTAGGGCCTGCCTGAGGAGCCTAGGCCCCCCCAAACAGGTTGCAGTGCGGGAAGGGCATATGCATGCCAGGGATGGCCCACAGACCCCCGGCCTCCTCACCCGAGAGACACTGGAGGCCGGGCGGAGGAAGCTGAAGGAGCTCTGCTCCCCCCGGACCAACTGAAGGCTGGGGGGGCGGAGAGCTGAAGGCTGGAACTGGCCCGCACAGCCCTGGCTCCCCCACCCAGCGACAGAGTCGGGGGGACCATTAGACACCAGAGCCAGCCTATGGAGCCCCCTACCCACTTCCAGAAAAACTGAAGAGCAGGTCTGGACCCCCGCAGCCCTGGTTTCCTGGGAGGAGGCGCTGCTGGAGCAGCACCACCCTCGCCATCACAGGTGGCCCCAGTAAGCATCCCCCAGCCTCCCACCCTGCTCTGAGTCCTGCACCCCCCGAGTTCTGCACCTCCCTGGTCCAGCCCTGAGCCCCCACTCCCTGCCCTCATGCCAGCACTCAGCTGGGACAGGGGAACCAGCCTGGCAACCCCCAATTAAGGACTAGTAGGGCTGATTGCCAGATCAGGGCCCAATATTGCAATGCAACAGAAATGGTTCCGTCTCCCGTCCCCCCCGGAGGGTCCACTACCACCGTCACCCCACAGTGTAATTATTGCAACTGGGGGTTGCTGCAGCCCTCTGCTGTGACCCTTCCAGCTCTGGCTCCTCCAATTAACAGCAGCATCTGCAAGTCCGGTTTATCAGCCCATGCAACGTCTCCAAACCCCCCGCGCCGGCCCCCACAGAGAGTTTAATTGGCGCCTGGTTCATCAGCAGGTGTGAGTGGCAGGCGAGGGATGGCTGCCAACACAGGACCGGAGGGCGGAGCAGCCAGCCAGCTTGTCAGGCACGGAGTGCAGGAGACCACATTTCTGAGTGTCTCATGGCAGGTTCTGGCACTTGCCTTCCGCCATCCTGGCTGAGCCCGGCGAGGAGGGAGCTGGGACTCGCTCGCTCCTGAACCCATTGGCCTGCATTTCTCCTGTCTTTAAAAAACAACAACCTTCTTGCTGTTTTGTCCGGAGATATTTGTGAATTACAGCCCCTCTGCTTGGCGGCTCTGCTCAGCTTAGCGTAACCATCTTACCGCTGCTGGGGCCAGATAGTTCTTTCATGAAGGAGTGAGTGTCTTTGTCACTGGGGGTCAGAATCCCCAGGAGTGGGCGTGGGGGGGATTCACAAACAAAATTATGATCTTGGGCAGCCCCTCCCAAGGGGACAGACGTGGGCCCTGCGGGGGCAGCACAGAGCCAAACTCCTGCTCCCCATTCTGAAGAGCAACAGGCCTGAGTGGATTATTGCAATGAGCCCGTGTTTCTGTCGGTCCATACCCCTGTCCTGCCCATGGTGAGCTGGAAGCTTCCTGGATGGACATTTCAGCAGGATTCAAGGGATGTGTCTAGACTACAGGGTTTTGTTGACAAAAGTATACCTGCGTCTACACTACCACCGAGTTCTGGCGACATAACATCGACAGAACTCGGCAGTTTTGTCGACGGGGGTAAACCTCATTCTACGGGGAATAACGCCTTTTGTCGCCAGAGTTCTGTTATTGCATCTACACTGTCCTTTGCGTCTACACTGTCATGTCGACAAAGTGGCTTGCTTTGTCACAGAACTGGATGCAGTCTAGACGCTCTTTGTCGACAGTATTTGGCGATAAAAGCCTGTAGTCTAGACGTACCCAAGGTGTGGGGAAAAGGTCCAAAGGGCCTGGACTGAGTCTGCAGACAGGCAGCTCCATGGGTAGAGGTGGCATGAAGCCAGGGGACACGGGAGAGGAGCTAATCAGGAGAAAACGCCCCCGTGCTGACTCAAGCCCCCGGGTGTTCGGACAGGGACTCCATAGCCCAGACACTCCCCAGCACATGCTACTCAGTGGGACCAGCCCCAGCCTACCGGGCTGAGGGGAGTCCCTGGGGCACCGAGCTCTCTCTGCTCTTAGCAAGCGCCAGGCCCACTGAGTGCTGAGGTGTGGGGCTCAGCGAGACAACTGTTCACTGGGGCTGCAGAACATGAAGGGCAAATGCCCACGGCCAGGGGCTCAGTCACTGCCTGCACATGAGAAAACCCGTAATTTCCAACTCGGCCTCTAGGGGGACCCTGTGCCCCGCGGGCCCCAGGGCTGGTATCTCCCAGCCCCCCAAACCCGTCCTTCCCTCTCCCAGCGGGCAACGAGGGCCCAGTTGGGCTCCCTTCGTGCTGCCGTCCCTGGGGTGGCAGGCTGTGGGTAACAGATTCCACCTGCCGTGGGCTGTGCCCAGAGGAGTCCACAAGCCTGTGACTCTACTACCCTCATCACATAGGGGCCTGTCCCACGCTTTGATCAGACTGGGCAGTCCCCAGGCTGCAACACACTCACTGCAAGGAGCCCTCCTGGGAGCTGCCTGCTGGGGACCCCCTGCCCCGATCTCCCCATTTCCCACTCCTGCTGGTGCCCTGCCAACTAGCTTTCCAGCCAGGCCCAGCCCATGGTCTGCCAGCCACCTGGCCTCCCCGTGCAGCCAGCTCCCGCCTGCACGCCAAGCTCACGCCCAGGCCCTGTTCTTTCCTGGGATGGTGGAGGGAGCCCAGGACCAAGCCAGCAGGTTTGGCCAAGGGGCCGTTGTGCTGGCCAGGAAGTGGAGTTTTCATTTCACAGGGAAATCTGAGATTTCAACATTGGTTTCTCTTCCTCAGCAGAACGAAAAACAACATTTCCCGCAGCAGGAAGGGCTGGGCAAAGAGGCATCTGGGGGCAATGGAAGTGTTGCGTTTCGACAGAAACAAAACGTTCCGTTCTCGTGTTCGTTGTGTGGTAGAATGTTTTCTTAAACCCTGAAACAAAGGGGATTTGAAAGGGCGAATTGCGATATTGCATTCCCACGCCAAGGGCGAGGCGAGACATTTTCATCCTGGCTAAGGGCTTGAGCCCAACTCTTTTTTCCATAACAAAATGTCACCAACATCGACACATTTCCGGGAAAAGTTTTGCATTGCCAAAAGCTGCAGTTTCCATTGGAAAAATGTCCAATTGGCTCAGCGGCTCAGTATGTGGCTAGGCAGCTTCTAAGGGTGTGTCTACACTAGGGGTGTGACAGGCTAAGACTGGTTCTGGTTAACCGGTGGGGGCTGGAGCTGCTTCCTACCCACCGTGGGCAGGGGGCTGCTCCAGCTCCGTGGGGCCTGCCGCAGACAGGGGCTGCTGTGGGCATTTGGAGCTGTCCATCCGCGATGGCTTGGGCGTGTCACAGGCACAGGCTGCTCCAGCCTTTAATTGGTTAACTAGTTAAACTTCCCGTGTAACCAGTTAGCAGGATTTTATATCCCTAGTCTGCACTGCATCATACACCCAGATCTGCAGGCCCCCCCAAGCATTTGCAACACCATGCGTTAGCCTCCAGACTGCATTGGAAACCTGGGCTTACAGCTAGGCCTGGTCTCATAGCCATGGCAACCAATCCATATCGACTCAGGCCAGCTGCAGGGCTTGGGCCCTTATTTCAGCCTGACTCAGGCTCTGACCAACCTCCCCTGGCACCGGCCGAGGACCCGGGTCCTGGGCTTGCTGATCTGAATCAGACCGACGTACATGTGTGGAGGAAAAAGGGGTTGGGCCTGAACCGGAGCCAGACCTCAGGCTCAGAGGGCAGTGGAGACGCAGTTGGATGCGCTCGGCCTCTTGAGCTGCGCTCTCAGAGAACCTCTTAAAGAAAGGCCCTCGGCACTTAACTGGCCTGAGGTAAATGGGAGAGAATATTTTGCTTTCGCTTCCCGCCCTAAACACCCTGATGTGGTTACGAGAGGCCCCTGCCCTGCTCCCCAGCCGACTCCCTGCTGAGCACAGTGACTATTGCAAACATGCAGCCGCCACTCCTGGCAATCAGCTGCCTGCTTGCAAAAGACTCTGCAGCGATCAATACGTAACAGCGGCCACTGCTGGCGCCACAGCCACTTTTAAAGCACATGAACAACCCGGGCCACTTTCGGCAAGTGATGGGCCAGCTGGTTCAGTACGGAGCTGGAGGGAAATGCACCTTCCTTTGGAACACCCACCCCACAAACACTATTCCCAAAACAGGGCAGGCGCCTCAAAACCCTCAGCGGGAATATGCAAGAGCCCCTCTGTCCCACCAAGCCCAGAACGGGACCCATTTGAGGATCTCACTCTACAGGAGGGCTGGTATCATCCCCATTTTTCAACCGGGTAAACTGAGGGACAAAACCACCCACTTGCCCAGGAATCACACTGCTTGTCAATGCTAGAGCTGACAGTGAAAATCGCCGGCCCCTGCTTGACCCTCCAGTCCATGCTCCCTCCCAGGGTCGGGCCAAGCACTGAGGCATTCGGGTTCCGCCTCCTGCTCTCACGTGTAAGCTGCGCTGCACCCTGGGAGCTGGGCCTGGACCCCCGGCCACACAAGTCCCAGAGCCTCATTCCGGTCACTGGGCCAGGGTCTCCAACTTCAAAACACCGGGACCCCTTCGGACAGCAAAACCTACTGCAGCGGGGACTTAAGCCTGAGCCTGCCTGAGCTGCGCTGCCCTGCGCAGGGGGCCAAAGCCAACACCCCAGGGTTCAGCACAGGCTAACCTGAGCCCCACCACCCACCGAAGCCTGAGTCCCGCTGCCCATGGCTGAAGGCCTTGAGCTTTGGCCCCTGCAAATCCAATGCCAAGTCCGAGGAGCCTGTTACAATGGGACTGTGACCCCCTCTCGGGTCTTGGACCCACAGCTTGAGAACCGCTGCTCTCGACCTCACTTCCTCCCAGAGACAGGAACAGAACCCAGTAGGGTGGCCAGGTGTCCGGTTTTGAATCGGACAGTCCAGTATTTGAGCTTTCTGTTCGGGAAACAAATTGAGAACATAGAAATGTCCGGTATTTTCTCAATAAGATGCAAGTAGATTGTGATGTAATGACAAGTGTGTCCGGTATTTTTGTTAAACCATCTGGCAACCCTAGAACCCAGGCCTGCGGGTGCCTGGTCCCCCTCTGTTCTAAGCACCAGCAGCATTCCCATATGCACAAGCTATGCCCGGGGAACACAGCCCTCCTTCAGCTCATCAGAGCCTCTGACAAGGAGCTTCCTGCTCAAATTGCCCCAATCAGGCCAGGCCTTGGGGGCTGCGTCTTATCTAGCTTTATTAAGCAGTAATTATCTCCCTCCCGGAGTCTGTCAGGAGCCAGAGTTCAGAGTTGGGGAATAAATAAAATGCAGAGGATACAGGCCAACATGTTTATTGATCCACAAACCTTTTAGTTCCCGCTTTACTTCTTGACAAAATAAACAAACCCGATTGCTGTTCTTCCATGCCAATAAATAATCAAATACATTTTTAATTTCTAAAACCCTTACACTTAACTTCCACAGCAGTGTAATGGTGGGTAACTAGCGAGGCCGCCAATCCCTGCCACTTAAGGATAAAGAAATCATCTCCGAAAAACACTAGCAGGTGGCATGTAGATTCATAGATTTTAAAGTTAGAAGGGAGCATTTATGATCATCTTGTCTTGACCAACTGCAGGCACAAGCCAGAAAATTGTAACTTCGGCCTCAAGCTCCAGAACTTCTGCCTGAGTGGTAGCATGTCTTGACTGAAAGAATTCCAGTAGTGGAGAACCCACCCTATCCCCGATGAACGGGGCCGGTCAGTAATTACCCTTGCAGTTTAAGCGGGCACCTTATTTCTAATCTGAATTTGTCTCACTTCTGCTTCCAGCCAGTGGCTCTTGTTCTGTTTTTTTCTGCCTTTAACTATCCATTTTTTTTCCCCACGCAGGAATTTGTAGACCGTGATCAAGTCACTGTTTAGCCTACTGTTGGCTAAACTTATTTGAGGCAGGGTACCAGGGGTGGAGCCTATGGGCAAGGCCTTGGGGCAGAGCCAGGGCCCACACATGGTGAATCCAGCCCTGTTTCTGGGAGCCCAGTCTCTCACGTTTAAAACAAGCTGCTTGTTTTCCCTTTCAAGGCACTCACAGGTAGGGCTTGCCAGGCCCGGGGGCGGCTCTGGAGGCCTGGAAGGGGTGGGGCCTCAGCCAAAAGGGGTGGGGCTGAGGGCTAGCCTTCCCCAGCCAGCCCTTCAGTGCTGCCTGGGGCTCTGGCGGCGATTTAAAGGCGCCCCAGCCCCCTTTAAATCACCGGGCCCTAGTGCAGCTGATCCTTCTGCCACCCCCCCGTTTGCAGCTCTGCTCCCAGGTGTAACCTACCGGCTCCCATTGGCTACAGACCTGTCAGCTTCTGCCTCCAGCACCCACTTCCGTTTTCAAGCCAGCTCTTCTTGAAAGAGCTTTCTGCCAGAAGGCCTGTACTGGGCCTGCTCTCAAGCCGCTCGGCTCCTCTCACGGGCCCAGCTCACAGCCCAGCATCCTGCTCACTTGCTCTGCGGCCTCTCTCAGGCTCCTAGAGCCCGGCGCTTTGCTCTCGGTGGCCTGTCCCTCCAGCCAGCTCACACCGGCAGTCCCCGCCTGCCAGGGTATTAGCAGTCTCCAACAGTCCCCACATAGGCTTTCCTAGTGCGCCACTCCCGCCAGGACCTGGCATCCTCACCCCTTGGCCTCTCCTGCCTCTGCTGACCCCTCCAGGGCACGTGTGGGCTGAGCCCCCCCATCGCTGCTGCCCCGCACCACAAGTCAGTGGCAGGAGTCCTGGCAGTCTCTGGCTCTAGCCAGCGTCTGCTGCTGGCGCCTCTGGCAAAGGGAAGGTGTTATTCTTGCAAAGTCAATTCCTTAAAAATCTGCTCCTTTCTCCTGGGACTTGTGGGAGAATGGTTTGTCTAGTGAGGCTGTGAGGGACTCTCTTGCTGCACAGCTCAGCACAGTGGGGATCTGATCTCGCTTAAAGCCTTTTGCTCCAGCTGTAATACAATAATAGCAGCTGCCTTCTTATCCCTCCCAGGGTGGAATTTCCCCCAAACGTCACCAGCCTCCTACTCCATCCTGCATCTGCAGCAGATTTAAACCCTGACACCTCACAGCCCCTAGCGCTGCCCGCGGGACCCTTCTACCAATCGCAGTGAAGAGGGGAGATTCCACACACGGCGCTTGGGGACTGCAAGCCAAGCAGCAGAAGGCAGAGAAATGCTATTTTGGGTCATTTTGAAAGATTCCTTAATAATACATTGGTCTGAATGCTGCCTGGCCTCACAGGCAGAGACCCAAACGGTGTCAACAAAGCCGTCTAAAACGCAGGTTTTCTGGAGCATGCAGCATTCAGACAGGGGTGGGGTCTGCATATTCCTTCATACCTTCACCATTCGAGGGTAATGGGCCCTTCCTAAACGTATGCCAGTAAAACCTTTACAGCAGGCCATCAAGTCATCTCTGTGTATAAATAATGCATCCATAAATGCGTTTATAGCTAGCTATCCCCATATCTATCTACATGCATTGTAGTCCTATGGCCCGCCACATGTCTTCTGTATGTTCCTGGAGCCCCTAATGTTTTCTTGGGCACAGTAACCCAAGAGTGACACTGGTAGCAACTGCTGAAGTTAAGGGCCTTGCCACATAGCTCTGAAAGCGGGTTCCCCAGGAAGCTCTGGACAAGTGGAAGCCAAAGCTGACAGCCCCACCAATCTCACCAGTCTGAGCCTGCGCACTCTGCTTCCTGCCGCCCCAGCAAATGCAGCACGTGGCCCAGTCAAGCCGTTGCAACATCTGGTCTCTGACTCGCCCCAAACCTGCCTTGTCACGGCTGTGGCTGCCTCGTCCCCTAGCCCAGCTGAGAATGTGTCGTGGAGAAATCTCGGGGCCATCCATCCATAATGCCATTTGTCAGCTCCCAACACAATTTCCATGGCAACCATGCAAATGTGAAAGCATTCCATAATCATTAGGGAGCGGAGCTGAGCAGTATAAACAGTGACTGCAGTAGATTACATGCCTATTATGAACAGTCGCGGCTTCTGAGCACTGGTAATTATACCTAATTGTGCATTTAATTGTGTAATTGAAAACCCACATATAGAGTTCAGCCTGGGCTTCTTCCCTACCCCCCTCCAATGTCCGGGGAAAAGCAGCCGGGGCAGAGCCTGACCCCACAGGGCAATGCTGGGCCTAGGCCTCCTGGTAGCCACTCACACCCCACAATTGTGCACTGGCTGCCGCAGAAGCTGCACACGCACAAAAGCGTCCTGGGGACGGGAGAAGCAGGTGGGCCCTCCCCCCCGGTGCGTCGGCCATAACAACATGGCAGGCGGCAGCTGATGTGAGCGAGATGCAAGGTGGGAGACTGCGGCCAGGCCCAGCTGGGGGAGAGGAGCCTGGTGCAGCCGGAGGGAGCAAGGGGAAGCAGGATCAGGCCTGTGGAGAGGAGCCTGCGAGGGGAGACATCCCAAGGCATACAGGAGCATGCAGCCCTCTTCTGGGGACCCTCTCAGTGTCCAATAGGGGCTGCTGCTTGGTGGGAATGGTCACTGGCAAAGCAGGCAGGACAGAGGTTTTTCCAGCTTCTCTGCTCACGGGAGCTCTGGGGCCTGGTACTTCTCAGGCCCCAGTGGATCTAGGGGGGCTGCAGGGCCAGCAATGAGCTGCCCCCGATGCATCGATTACCATGGCACTCAGCAGCCCCACGTGGCTCCTAGGTGCGTGTGTGTGTGTGTGGGGGGGGGGGGTTACCTCACCCTGCCGAAGGAGAGAGGAGCTATCGAGAACACCCTAGTGGGGGTTGGGGCAAAGGAGGAGACAGCACCCCAGGGCAGTGGCTGCCCTGCAGCATGAACACACTCGGCCACAGGGCTCTGCCTGTGGGGCTGGGGAGAAAAGCCAGGAGCCATTTCCCCAGGGAAGAGCGCCACCCTTCTAGACCCAGATAGCCAGAGGGAAAGCAGGTCTGGGGCACAGGGCAGTGGAAGGCAGGCTAATTACACGCCTCAGGGGAACCTCTGACACGAGCTGGGGAGGCTTGGGCCTGTGCACCCAGCGGGTCTCTCCCATCCCGAGGGGCAGGGGGCGAGGACGGGCACGGTGGCACCAGCCCGCACAAGTGGGACAGCTCCGGACAGGGTGGCGCAGGGACGTTCGCTGGGGCGGGCGGGGTGCTTTCGGCTAGGAGGGGTCTGCATGAGAAGAGGCCTTGGCGATGGTTGGGGGGCTGAACAGAAAGGGCGCAGGAGTGGGGAAGGAAATGCGCAGGGGCCAGGCTGGCCTAGCTGGGGCGCCTGATCGGCCTGAGGTGTGGGCCGGGGCAGGGCCTCCACCGAGAGTCTGCCCAAGGGGGATGCCAGAGGAGGGAGGCAGGGTCTGAGAGCTGGGCCAGCGGGGTGGTGGGGGAGGCCGAGAAGATTCACAGGCTGTAAGGCCAGAAGGGACTATGTGATCATACAGGCTGCCCTCCGTGTAGCCCAGACCACAGGGCTTCCCTGAGCTACCTGCTGCCTGCGGGGGAGCAGAGCTCCACAGAAACAGCCAGCTGCGGTTTCAGAGTGGCCGGGGATGGAGCATGCAGCACGCCCCTTGGTAAGGTTCCAGTGGTTAATTACTCTCACTAGAAAAATGCATCCCTGAGCTTTCGGCTAAATTTATCTAGTTCAGCTTCCCCTGGCTCAGGCTACGCCGTCCTCTGCCTGACTGACAAGCCCATTACCAAGCATGTGTTCCGAGCAAGTACGTACAAACTGTGCTCGAGTCACCCCTGGACCTTCTCTGCGTTAAGCTAACGAGCTGGAGGCCGGTTTCTAACCCTGTCACCCTCCCGCGGCTCTTCTCTGCCCCCCCCCCCCC
>JANRFK010002918.1:2416365-2427239 GCA_030068395.1 Apalone spinifera | reverse complement strand
AACGGAAAAACTTTTCCGTTGAAAGCATTTGTGGAAAATCATGCCAGTCTAGACGCAGCCTCAGAGCACGGTGTTAAATGCCGGGCCAGGCACAGGCACTAGGGTCTCAGGCAGATGGGGCTGAAGGGACAAAGCTCAGGCAGGGAAGGGAGTGGGACGACGGCTGGTGGAGAGACCAGGGTTTGTGGCAGCCATGCTGTGGGGAGAGCTTGTTTGGTGGACAAGAGGCAGCCTCTGGTGGACAGGCCAAGCGAGCTTGGGTTTAAGCCAGGACTTCTTGGGCATGCGCTGATCTTCTGATGGCCTCCGTGGCATTTTCAGGTGAGCAAGACACTCCAGGCCTGGCCCACTGGGTACTATGGTACTTGCCTGGCCCCCTGTTCCCACAGCACCTGCATGGCTCACCCCTCACACTGCCTGTGAAGCAGGAATGTTAACGGCCCCTCCGGACAGGCAAGAGCTGAGACTCACCGGAGCCACACAGGACCCCTGTGGCACCAAAATGCAATGAATTTATGTCCTAGCTGAGCGGCCTGTCCCCAGCCCATCCTTCCTCCCTTGGCTGGGCCTGTTTCCTGCCTACTTGGCTCTGTTGCCCACTGCCAGAGCACACGGCAGACCGTCCTGCGGGTGACAGCAGCAAACTCCCTCCCTGCATGGCTGCCGAGCCCGCCAGCCGTACCCCATAGCAGCTGCTGGGGAGATGGGAAAGGGGGAGCGGGTGGGTGGAAAGCTTCAGTGAAGCCTGTGCTCCATGCTTCTCCCAGCACTGGGGGCTGGGGACCATTCCTGAGGCTCCCCGCAGCTGGGGCCCAGGACCCGGCCCAGGGCTCGGCCCCCTCTGAAGGGCGTCCCGAGAGATGAGCTGCTGCTTCGACAGGGGCCCAGGTCTGTAGAGACATGAGCCTGCGGCCCAGCAGGAGCTTCCCCGTGACGAGCTGCCGGGCCTGGTTATCACTGAGCAACAGAGAAAATGCTGCTTATGGAGCAGCCAAACAAATTCTTCAGGCCAGAGCTACAGATCTGGCTGAGCCTCCCTGGCAGTTGGAGCTGCCGGCTTGGGGGCCATGGGTAGGGCCGGATTAAGTGGGGGGCTAGCCGGGCAGCTGCCCAGGGCACCAACCAATTGGGGGCGCCTGATTGCACTTGTAAGAGGCACCGCGTGCCTGGGGGGCAGGGCCACGCATGCGCCACGCGTCCGCTGCCCGGGGCGCCAGAATGGTTCGGGCCGGCACTGGCCGCAGGGCTTAGCTGGGGCTCCGCAATGATGACAGGCAACCAGAGTGAGGCTCCTGTTCCCTGGGCACCGAGGAGCCAGGCTGGGCCCGCTG
Source organism: Apalone spinifera (assembly GCA_030068395.1). Lineage (NCBI taxonomy): Eukaryota > Metazoa > Chordata > Testudines > Trionychidae > Apalone > Apalone spinifera. The sequence goes on along the minus strand of JANRFK010002918.1, from coordinate 2,425,908 downwards.
GGGGCTCCGTCCTGCTTGCTGTGCATGTAAATCGCTGTCTGGGCCACGAGCAGGGCTCCATGTGCAGGGCCTGGGCGTGGGGCCGGGCTGACTGGAGACACAGGCCCAGGGCCGGGCACGGAGCAGGGACAGCATGAGCGACAGCCGGGCAAGCTCACCCCAAACATGCCCCTTGCCCGCAACCAGGGACGGTAGCACAGGGAAGGGCAACTTCCCCTCCCTCCATGCCTTTGTCTCCTCTCCCTCCATGCCACCCCCCAACTTCCCTTCCTCCCACACCATCCCCCAAGCAGGGCAACCTCCTCTCCCCTCATGCCTTTGTCCCCCAACCAAACAGTCCTCTCTCCTAACACTATTTTCTCGCAGGCAGGGTGTTTGGGCAGTGACAAGTACAGTGACAAGCCACTCCCCCACCAGCACGACCTGTTCTGTCCTTCCAATATATTTTGTACCCTGGTATAACTGTGTCCCATCGATTGTCCTCATTCCACCAAGCTTCTGTGATGCCTGTTATATCAATATCCTCCTTTAATTGTGATTAGTTTTGAATCACAATTATTTTTTAGTTAATCATGTGAGTTAACTGTGATTAATCAACAGCCCCAATTAAAATATGACCATGTAAATTATTACTACTACCACTATTATGTAATGGGGGCAAAACGTGTACAGAGTCTGTCATGTAAGGTGTCTATGAAAAAAATATGATTTGCTTAATATGATTATCTTGTTTGTATGTATGCATCAGTTTTATATTTAAACTTATGAATATCGTATCTATACTTGTATTTCAAATATGTTTGTTTCTGGGTAATGTCCACCAGCTAGAAGGGATTATTCAAGTTGAATGGACCATAAAAGAAGCTTATCTACACTTAATGGACCTTCCTGTAGATGTTCTAGCTAGAATATGTGTAGTAGCCTCTGCTAAGACACAGTTAAGCATTCCAGGACATGTGACTTGCCCAAATGACTCCAAATTCCATCTTATTACCCATACCCTCAAGTGAGGGTAACTTTGCAATTATTGTATGATTTAATTCCTTTAACCAATTTTTACTTTTTTCTTTCTTTCTTTCTTTCTTTCTTTCTTTCTTTCTTTCTTTCTTTCTTTCTTTCTTTCTGAAATACTAAAGGATTGGAACTGTGATTATTGGGTAAGATCTGAGTTATATATTGACCTGTGTATATGGCTGATCCTCCCCGTCCCTGCGCTGCTCCTTCCCTCAAACCTCCTCCCCCAAGTGATGGCAACCCAGGAGATGAGCAGTGGGGGGAGGGGAGTTGGTGCCAGCAGGAGGGGTCGGGCCCACCCCAACAATTACCAGTGGCAGCGGGAAGCAGAGTGACCCGGCCCCAGCCTGCTTCACTCCGCCAGATTCCAGCCACGTCACTCTGCTCCCTGCCACTGGTGAGTGCAGAGGTAGCTCTGTCTTCCCGAGCGCCAGCGGCCAGAAGCCTGGGGAGCAGGGCAGGCTGGTGCCAGTTCGCGCTGTTTCCCATCACTGCCAGTGAGTGCAGGGGCAGGCCTCACCCTTGCTGCTGGTGCCAGGCCCCCAGCTAGTTCCCCGGGCTGCCCTAGGCCCTGTGAGCCCTCCCCCTCCTTCCCCCCAAAGCGCGGGGCCCAGAAAGATTGCCCTGAACTGTCCAATGGACAGCGGTGGCAAAGACCAACCAAAAGAATTCATTTGCTTCTCCACAACAGCTTTGTCTTCCATGAGTGCCCCTTCAGCACCCTCGAGTGTGCAGGGGCCCCAGTGATTGTTTGGCAGCTTCCTGTTGCTGAAGTATTTACAAAAAAATTGCTGTTATTTCTTGTGTCTTTTCCCAGTTGTGCTTCACATCCTTCTTTTGGCCTGCCTAATGACACGGTCCCCCTGGACTTGCCAGAGCTGATGTGCTTTTCTATCTTCCTCAAGAGGATTTGACTTCCTATTTTGAAAAGGTGTCTTTGTGTCTCTAACTGCCTCTCTTGCTCTGTTTACCTTTTCTTGGTCCTTTTACTGGTTTTTTTTAATTGTTTACTTGGGGTATTGTGAGGAAGTGGGCTGAGACCAAAGGCCTCCTGCTGGAGACCTCTGCTACACCCATGCCACAAAGGGAGCAGTGGAGAGATCCTCCAGCCAGGCTAGAGGGGCTGCATGGGAGACAACCAATCATGGCCCACGTGGGCCACATAAAAAGGAGTGGCAGAACAGAGCAGAGGGACAGTTGGGAAGAGTTGGTGGGCTGAGCTGCTACTAGGAGCTGGAGGAGATGTACTGCACCCCCAGCTGCCTGGGAGAACTGCAGCACAACCACAGCTAAGTAGGGGTCAGAGAAATGGGGGAGCAAGAGGCTGGTTGCTTGGATTGAGTGAAGGACAATTTGCAAGCAGGGACTGGGGAGCATCGAGGAAGCTCCTGGCTGGCTGTAGGACCTGGGTGAGGACTGAGCCTGGGGAGGGCCCCAGGATAATAGTGTTTCCATGGGGAAGCCCTAGGAATGCAGCCCCATCCCAGGACTGAGATAACTGAAAGTCAGAGCCCACAGCAGAACTAGGGAAACTGCCTGAGAACACAAAAAGGGATAAAGGGTGCTGATGCACACCCCGGGGGGTGCTCACAGGGGGGGAGGGGTGTTGGACTGGCACAGGGCGATATGTAGTTAAGCCCCGTCATGGTGTGTTTCACGTTCCCATGCAGGATGCTGGCGTTTCACTCTTGTGACAGTTCCCTTTCATTCCAGCTTAATTTAACTGGCTTCCTCAGGCTGGTGCGCTCTGCCTTGTGAACGGCAATGTGGTGGGTTTCTCTGGTATTCCCCCTGCCGAATCGTTACATTTAATTACGCTGCGGTCACTACTACCGAGTTCAGCTATAGTCCCCTCTTGGACCAGGACCAGGGCCCAATCAGGAATTGCCTTTCCTCTCAGGGTTCCAGAACTGGCTGCTCCAGGAAGCTGTCATTAGTGGTACCTAGAAATTGTATCTCTGCATCCAGTCCTGAGGGACGCGTACTCAGTCAATATGGGGAGAACTGACGTTCCCCCACAATATTGGGCTTTCTGGTTTGTATTCTTTTTCATCTCCCTGAGCAGTAGCTAGGTCAACCGCAGAATTCTTTTATTGCCTACCTTGGGGGCTTCCATTGGCTGAACTATGTCTCTGAGGCCAGGTCGACACCAGACCAGGAAGGATGGGTTAAGGGACACAACTCCAGCTACGATGAATATGTAACTGGAGTCAGCGTCCCTTAAGCCGAGCCTGGTGCTGTCTTCACAGAAGGAGGCTGATGGGAGCAAACTTGGCTTCCCTTACCCCTTGCAACTGCAAAGAGTGCCAGAGCCGTCCTCAGCATTTGATTTAGTGGGTCTTAACTAGGCCTGCTAAATCGAGTGCCAGAACACCGATCTCTGGCGCAGCAAGTGGAGACGTGGCCTGAGCAACATAGAAGAATCAACCTAACGTTGTAATGTAGACCAGCCCTAAGCTTTAGGAGATGGGGGAATGATGGGAACAGACAATGAAAGAGAGAACGTCTCACCGCAGGCAGGCTCCCGGGGTTTCCATCCAGCTTGGCTGGGATCAGGGCCTGGGTGGGCTGTATAAAAAGGGAGGCAGGGCAGAGGGACTCAGCCTCTGTCTCCAGATGCGGAGAGGACTGGCTGCCTATACAGGGAGGTATCACGGACAGAGCAGAGCTGGAGAAATTCCGGGGGAACCAGGGAGATCCCTCTCAGCCAGCTGAGGCCCGGAGACAGGGGCCTGGGAGGGTACTAGGCAGCCAGGGAGGAAACAGGCGGCAGGTCCTCTCCCCTGTGCCTTGCCAATGGCGAGAGTGGCAATTTAGACTGCAGTGTGTGCCTGGGGGCAGGAGTTAGACTTGGCAGGAGTGGGCCAAGTGTGGCTCGTGTGCCGGATCTCGCCTGCCAGACATTCCCCTCCAGCCCACCGGGCAGCTAACTGTCCCGCGGTGCAGCGGGGCTCTCAGGCTGCTGGCCCTGGCCAGGCTGCTCCTGAGAGTATCTGGCTGCTGAAACGATGGGCTCGTCCCAAACCCCCGGGTTAGGCGTTAGTCCCCCAGGGCAGGTGTTTCCCTTTAACCAGCAGGAGCAGCACAAGCTCCTATCAGTTCCCTGCTCCGGGTCTCCAAGGCAGGGAGCTGCAGCCAGAGCCAGGCACCTGGGGCTACAGCTCCAATGGGCAGGGCCCAGGACTCCCGGGAGAAGTCTCAGAGGGGTGGCCACGGTCATCCGCTTCAGCAAACAGCCAGGAGTCCGGTGGCACCTGAAAGACTTGTGTGTTGGGGAGCTTCGGTGGGGGGGAGCCGAGTTAGTCTGTACAGGATAAATGTAAAAAGCAGCCAATAGTCTGGTAGCACTTTAGAGACTAACAAAGCATGTGGATGGGATCATGAGCTTTCGTGGGCACAGCCCATTTCTTCAGATGACCGGAGTTTTGCGTTAAGATGTGCACACCCAGAAGAATGTCGTGTTTTATGTATTTGGGTTCCGCTTTCGTGGGCTTGGGCCCACGTGTCGGAGGCACCTCGCAAAGTGGGCTCCTTCCAGCCCATGAAAGCTTCTGCCCAAATAAAGGCATCTGACTTAGGGTGCCACCGGACTCCTGGCTGTTTTTCCGGGAGAACAATGGGCCCTGCCCTGTGGTTCCAATGGGAAGAACAGACAATGTGTGGGAACGGCAACGGGCAACCCGCAGCGACGCGGAGAGCCCGGCAGATGCCTACTTCAGGTGCAACGAGCATCCTGCAGGAATGTGCTGGTAGCGACGGGCATGGCGGTGTGCCCGCAGGGAAACCCAGAGGCGCGTTTCAGTCCCTGCCCCGTGAGCTGGGAGGAGGGGGGACCTGTCTGTACCACCTGCCCCATGAGGAACAGAACAGCTGGGAGGCCAAGAGAGCTGCAGCTATCGGTCCAGTCATGACCCCGTGCAGTGCATGCATCAGAGCAGCGTGGCAGGGACTATGCTCAGCCCCTGCAGGGAGGCTAAGAACAAGGGAGTGGGGGTTCTGTGCGCAACACCAGCTCGTCCTGGCCAGAGACAGCTCTCTTGACACAGCAGGGAGATAACAGCAGGCAGTCTCTTCAGGGACTAGCTCTGTTTCACAAAGGCAGTTTATCTGGATCCCAAGACAGATTTAATTTATGGTGGAAAATCTCTTAAGCAAATACCTCCCTGCAAGGAATAAACCTGTTTAAGAAAACAATTTTCTCTGCACCAGGATTATGCATTTAGCAGTTTTCTGCTGTAATGCCCTGGAGACTTCTCTGCTGCTGCTTGGGATGACAGCCAAGACATAGCTCTGCTCCCAGACAGCCGGGTGAGGTGCGCGGCTCCGACGCAGCGTTTGCTCCGAGAGCTGATGGCAGGAGCCAGCATGAAAGGAATCTGAATGCGAAAGGAGCCCAGAGAGCAGAAGAGAGGAGGAAAAGCAGTTTAGGGGGTTCGGATGCTTCCCTTTGGGGTTTGCTATTAGACGTGCTGTCGAGAGACACTGAAATACTCGGAGTCTAATCATGCCCTTAGCTACACCCAAGTCACGGCACTGCAAGAGGCTCTGGAGGGGTAATTCGGCGCAGGACTTAGTCACTATGCCCTGGCCTAGGGCTTTCTTTTGAAATAACCCCCCGTAGGTGGAATTTACAAGGGGAGCGTCCACACGACCAAGCCCTTTATTTCAAAATAATAAACCCTACTTTCCACGAGGCACAATGCTGATTTCAAAATCATCATTTGGAAATAACGGGAGTTGGACGCTCCGCTGCTGCTGTTTGAAATAACGACTCCCCAGAGCCATTCAAAGGAATGACTCCCACGTGCCTCCTGGGGCGCTAAGTTGAACTGGTGCACCCACGTTAATGGAGCGGCCTCGGACTCATTTCGAAGCTCCTCTGTGGTGAGGACACACCATTTTGAAACGGTTGAATCAGGAGTTAAGTCAAATTGAGTGATTTCAAAAGAGTTTCCTAGTGTAGCCAAGGCCTGTCTTTCACCCCTTGGATTGCAGGCTGGAAAGGGGTGTTAACACCCAGCCCCTAACTTGAACTGTGTAAATGGGTGTCGTTGGCTGCATTGGCGTTGGCTGCTTTGCGCCAGAGGGACCTAGTCCGAAATGTATTCAGCCCAGACCAGAGCCGTGTCTCTGAACCGCCTGACTTGATGTATGTGGCAGGGGGAGGGGTGCAGAGCAATGCAGCCACGAGAGAAGCTGTGGCCTTCCCCTCCGCCACCCATCCCCCGGCCCTTTTGACTTGTGCAAAATCAAAGCCGAGAAGTGGTACAGACACAGAACCTCTTCAGGTCCCAGGAGAGTGCAGTTTAGAGCCCAGCTTCCCAGGATCCCACTCCCCAGATGGGATCAGAACCCAATGGAGTATGTAGGTGAGCTCCCTTTGAAAATGAAAGGGGGAATGTGCACACTGGTTTGCCCCCCGGAACAATTATTTACACTGGGCTTGATAGAAACTAAAAGTGATTTTATTCAGTACAGGCAGTAGGAGTTAAGTGGTTATAGGTGAGAATAGGCAGAGCAAAGTGGATTGCAAACTCAAAATAACAGAAAATGCTTTGCTAATTCTACACTGAAACCTCAGCAGAACCTCACCCTACAACTCTCCTTTCCAGCTAAGCCTTCAAACCATGCCTGTTCCTCCCCTGGGGTCTTTGGTTCCTTCCCTTGGGTGTATCCAGCCAGCCCAAAAGACAAAACCTGCTCGCTTCCTATTGCTTTTAAAGATTCCTTTTGGGCTGGGATTCTGTTTCTACATTCCGCCCTTTCAGCTGGGGTGGACATGTGACTTCCTCAGCCCAACTACTGCTAAACTTAAGGACAAACGACATATGATTGCCCAGACATTGGAGACACCCTTGATGGCTTTCCATTTACACATTTAAAATCACAAAACATTCCACACTCCATGGGCTACGGCTACACTATGGCATTTTTGCTCATTTGCAAATCTTGCACTTTCATTTGCATATTCTCTTCCGATCCTTTTTGTGGAAGAGGCTTTTGTGATAAAAACCGCCGTGTGGAAGGGCCCATTTTTCGGGACAAGCCTTTTGCGCAAGATCCTGTAAACCTCCTTATTCCTCAAAAAATGGATCTTGTGCAAAAGGATCTTTCGGCTAGTGAAGCTGGCAGTCCCGTTTTGTGACATCGGTTTTCATTCCGCACAGGACAGGAAACAAACCCTTTCAAATGTTTTCACCAAACGGAATTGTGTCGCAACATCTATTTGGGGCAGAAAAGGTCAGGTTGTCAATCTCTCCCCCTCTCTGGAAGTGACCAGAAACCTTCCTGTCAAAAACTTAATTGAAATCAATACATTTCAACAAACAGCATATTTGGGGGAAAACGTCTGTCGACAATGGCCTGGCCAGCTCTATTAGTTAGTGTAGCCAGAGATCCTCGGCCAGTGGGGTGCGACCCCCAGGGCGGGTCACACCAGGCAACCAGAAGGTCAGTAGGCATGGAAGGTCTCATTGCAATCGAAAGCAAAGAAAATCTGCATTTTATTGCAAGCGACAGCACAGAAGCTGACCCTTCCCAGTCCACGATTCACTGCCAGCTCCACGAAACAGACACATACACAAAGACAGACAGACAGACACAGAGACATAAATGAAGTTGGCTACACATTGCCGTGATTGACATTTGTTGATGCGTTTACAGTAAAGGTGCCAGCAGTGCCCGCTGAGTTGCAGACGTTCTAGACTTCCAACAAGAGGTAGCCAGGCTGGAACGGGTGAGACGAGCCAGTCGATATGAAGCTCCCCTAGGGTGGCCCATCAGAACAGCAGCGACCGGTGCCTTGTTCACAAGTCTGTCGGCTCATTAGCTTTGTCCTGGCCACGTCCTGCCTGCAGGCTGCTTGTTTCTGGTGGGCGAGTGCTGCAGTTTGGGCACAGATCGCCTGAGCCCTTTTACCCAGCAACCCTTAGCCAAAGACACTTGGGGCGAGTTTGGGGAGAAAGGCGCTGGCCCCGCCCTCTGGCCTTTCTTCTGACTGCTCGGTGAGGGAGCAGTCTTGGTACCGGTGCACGGGCTGCCCTGCGAGGGTACTGGCAAGAGGGCAGGGGAGTCTCCCGGTGCATTGCCCCAGTAACTGCTGCTGCCTCTCTGGAGATTAACCCGCCCTGCCCCGGGCCTTACAAAATGAATAAGGGAAAGTTATTTACTTGTTCCCATAACACAAGAATTAGGGGTCAGTAAATGAAATGAAATAGGCAGCAGGTTTAAAACAAACAAAAGGAAGTTTTCTTCATGAAGCGTGCAGTCAACCTGTGGAACTCCTTGCCAGAGGATGTTGTGAAGACCAGGACTTGAACAGGGTTCAAGAAGGAACTAGAGAAATTCATGGAGGTTAGGTCCATCAATGGCTATTAGCCAGGATAGGTAAGAGTGGTGTCCCTAGCCTTTGTCAGAGCCTGGGAACGGGCAACTGGGAGGGATCGCTTGATGATTCCCTGTTCTGTTCACTCTCTCTGGCACGGGCCACTGTCAGAAGACAGGACACAGGGCTGGATGGACCTTGGGTCTGACCCAGCCTGGCTGTTCTTGTGTTGTTATGCCTCCAGCCCACCTTCTCCCCCGCCAGGCCTGGGCACCTCTTGTGGGGTCCTTGGATCCTTTCCCTCTCCTGCAGGTCTCCAGCAGCAGAGTTTGGGTCTGAGTCAGGGCCCTCTGAAGGGCTTTGGCCTATTGCACACTACAGGGCCAGGGAGCGAGGCTGGAGAACACAGCAGAGGCTGAGACAGGTGGGTCTCATGAAACGCTGCAGCCTTCCTGCTCTTGAAATGCAGAAGCTGAGAAGGCAGCTGGAACAGAGCCTCTTTTCTGTCCTGTTCCCTGGAGCCAGGCAGCCACTTGACACTGGCACCCTGAAAGACAGCGGGGCGAAGCCATTGCCTGGCTGCTTCCTGGCGGGGGGGAGGAAGGAATCTTCTGGTGGGGCTGAGTGAGGACACACAGTGTGTCTACGAATTATGCAAATAGGAGCCGGGAAAGCGTTGATCAAAGAGAGAAATGCCTGGGACAGAAACTGATGCCAGGGCTGTAAAATAGCCCATCCCCCTCACTGCTTATGGTGCTCTTGGACTTGCACTGGGTCCAGTTGGCTCAATTTCACCAGCACAGGATTGTTAAAATGGTTAATGCCAGGAGCTCCCATTTCAATCTGAACTGTCACAGGGCTGGGCTTGTAGAGAGCCACTCCTGACCCAAAAGGAGTAGGGGGCGGGGTGGCAACGTTACTGTGGGGTGGGGGTTGCGATCCCGATACCCCGACTCCCAGACGACTGCTGCTGGCACGGCTGCTGTCAGAGCTGGGCACGGTTGGCTCATGGCTGGGGCCCAGCTTTGGAGGCAGAACCAGCACCAGCTCCAGCAGCAACACAGAAGTGAGGATGACACGCAGGCTATCGGCTGGGACCAAGCACTGCAGCAGGCACCACTAGCAGTAGGGCTGTACTTGGGGGGGCGGGAGAGGGGGCAACCACCCTGCCACAGGCCCTGCTCTGCCTCTGCCTCTGCTTCAAC
>JANRFK010002918.1:2393589-2413638 GCA_030068395.1 Apalone spinifera | reverse complement strand
GGCAGAAGATATGCAAATGAGAGCACGATTTGCATATCTTCTGCCAAAAAAACCTCGGTAGTGTAGACATAGCCTCAATGACTCAATCACTCCCTCTCGGGCACCTGGCATTGGCCATAGGACATTGGGCTAGATGGACATTTGGTCCGATGCAGTATGGCCGCTCTTATGTTCTTATGTGTCTGTAGAGCCTTTCATCCCAAGAGATCCAGCAGCCAGGTTCACCCCTCGCTCACCCCCAGTAACTCCACTGATGCCCAAAGCACAACAGGCTGAGCGGGCAGAGGGGGCCACAAGACACAAGCAGCATGGGTGGGCAGCCTCCTTGGAAGGGTAGGGGATAGCCAGGTGCACCGTGTGGAAGTTCTGACCTCCCACCTGGGGAAATGCTGACTGTTAGGGAACATGCTCTCAGATCTCTACCTTCCACCATGGGCAGATCACAAGATCTTGGCTAACGCGAAGTCTACACAGGCACATCCCAGCGCTGTAAACTTCTGGCTCGAGTGTGAAAAAACTCCCCTCCCGAGCACAGCAAGGGTGCATCTACTCTGCACTGGAACTCAAACTAAGCTATGCAGTTTGAGCTATGCAAATTGAGTATCTTATTTCGATGCTATTTCAAGAGAGCCCATTTCGCCAAATTTCAAAATAAATCGCTATTCCAAACTGAGCCTTCCTCTTCGTGGAATGAGGGTTCCAGGGACATCGGAATAGCGGGCCCCTTATATTTGGAAATAACGGGCACGCTCAGCAGACATGGAATAGCCGTTTCGAGATACTTCCGGTATCCCGCAATAACGCTGCACTGTGGACGCAGCCTAGATGGGAATGTAAACATCTAGGATTAACAAGCCAGACCCTGGGCGTCTAATTCCACCGGCTCAGGACAATTAAATACATTTGACCCATTGCGTTTCTGAGGAGATTCAGGGTGGGTTTCTGACACGGTTCCATTCAGATCTGTGCCCACATCTGAGACCGTGGGGCTGCAATGCAAGCTGTTTCTGTGGCCTGGGGGCAGGGGTGGGGAAAGGAGTTTGACGAGCCCGGGAACACATGGATGTGAATGTTTATTGTGCACGGGGCAATTTGCTCCTGCCTTCCTCTCCCAGGCCCAACCTGCACACCGGGAAAATGGGCCTGCCACAGGGCGCTCTGCTGGCTTGGCTGCCTCCTCCTGGCAGTGCCTTGCCCGGGGCTGCGCACACTCCGAGGCTCGGCCTGTGCCCTCTCACTGCGGGAGCTACAGCTGCCTCTCCAGGCGGGAGCCCTCCAGCCCAGTCACTCAGCAGTCTCTCCTCCCAGGCTGGCTGTTCAGTCTCTCCGCAAACAGTGCCAAGAGACCTCAGGCCCGCCCTGTCACAGCCACAGCGACTTGGGAGGCTTCGTCCCCACTGCCCTTCGCAACACCTCTCTGCGGGGGACTCAGGCCCATGTTCCACTCTGGGGGCCATTCAGGTACCAGTCTGGCCTTACCCCAAGCTTGCTGCTCTCACCCCAGCTTCCGTCTGACTGCAGCTTCCCCCCACCTAAGGCTGAAGGACTGCAGGCATCCTCCCCGCTGACCCCCACACTGTCACCCGGCTCCTCACTTTACAGGAGCCTCTCCTGTCCCCTCACAGGCAGCCTGCTCCTAGCTCACCGCCCCCTGCCGGCCAACGCTCCCCCACTGGCAGTTAATTGACTGAGTGGGCCCCACTTGGCTTTAGTCGGCTCTAGCAGCGCCCTGCGCGCTCAGCAGGCAGACGCTGCCGCACGCAGCACTCCCCAAGGAAGGGCCTTTGTCTTTTCCTCCCTCGGCTTCCCCAAGCACCGGCTTCTCCCTGCTCTCGGCAGGCCACAGCTCCGGTGGCGTGTCCCTCGCTTGCAAGCTCAGCACTCTCTCTAGAACAGAGGCTCCTCACACTGTGGCAAGCTCCATACGGGGTCGGCGGCTAGTTCCCCCTAAGGTGAGTGCCTGGGCAGCTGCACACAAGAGAAGGGCCGCCCACCTCTCCACTGGAGCTGTTCACAGCTCCACTGATCAGGTGCCTTGACCCTGGAGAAGACACACACGACGGGCCTTGGGGAGTATAGGGGATAGGTGGCAGTGGGGTGAAGGGGGGAATAGGAGGTAGGTGGGGTGCAGGGAGCTGGGGTGCGAGACGAGGGGATGGAGGAATTTGAGAAAGTTGACTTTCCCCAGCCCCAGGGCTGTAGCTGCCGGGGACAGACCGCCCTCCTTAAGGGAAATCACTTGCCCAGACAACGTATAGACAGCGCTTTTGTCCAGAGCGCTTTGCAACAGTTAGCCGAAGATGTAAACACCGCTTGGAAAGGTCATGCAGTGACCCGCCGAGACCCTCAGTCGTTTTCAAGAGGTCTGCCAAGAAGAGCTTTAGATCTGCCGTGGCTCATGTGGAGGTTCTGGGTTGGATGCAGTAACCGGCCTGGTGGAATCCCATAGCCCAGGGAATATGGGTCAGATTACATCGGGGTGGCAGTCATTTTTGAAGGGGGGGGGGGCCACATCGTGAATTTCGGAAGTGGTCACAGGCTGCCCCAGAAGGGGCGGGGCCTCAAGCAGAAGGGGTGGGGACAGGAGACTTCACATGCCCCCCTGCCCACAGACCTGATTGGTCTGGGAGTGGAGGAGCCCTATGCCCAGGTCCCAATTGGCCTGGGGTGGGGTGAGCAGCAGGGCAGCTGCAGGTTGGCTCAATTGGCTTGGCAGAGTGGATCCAGCCCACGGAGGCTCTCTCGCCCACCCCAGACTAGATGATTCTATCCGCCACTTCAGGCCCAAAGCCCATGAGCACCTGATGGAAGAGTTGCAGGCTGCTAGGGCTCTGGATTTGAGCTACACGGAGCCACTCATCTTCTCACAGCCTTTCGCTGTGCTGCCTGCACCCTCGTTAACCTTTCCAGTCCCCCATTGGCCCACCTCCCAGCAGCTCCCTCAGGCACTGGAGGCTCCCTCCAGAACCCTCCCAACATGCAAGCAGAGGCTGAGTGCAGGTGTAGACTCCAGCTCTGGCTTCTTCTGGAACAGCCTCCCAGAGGCCAGAGCAGAACCTCCGGGGGAGGAACGTGCCATGGAAGGGAGTCCAGGTCCCTTGTGTGGGACCCTACTTGGAAGAGCCGGGGGTCGTTGCAAGGGGCACAAAGCTGTCTGTCTGGGTTCCTGCAGGAGGGACACCCACCTAGGCATTCACCAGCCCTGCTCGGAACTGAGCAGATTTTGGGCAGGCAGGAAATTTTTGCTTTACAAACCCAAAAAACTTGCCCGGCAGATAAAACCAATATTGTACCTGCTCATCCACCTCCCCGGCAGCACCCCAGGGAGGGGTAGGTAGAATGGGCGCAGCCTGGGGAAACACTGACAACAGCACTTCTGGAAAGAATAGGTTTGGCTCAAAGGCTGCGACCCACACTGTTGGCTACAACAGGGGCTCAGAGCAGGCCAGAGATGCTCTGCAGAGACACTTCCATTCACTTGAGAGAGAAACTGCAGTAAGAAGGAACCCCACTCACCCATATACACCCATGCTGGGGGTCAGAATCCAATGCACCTTGTCAAAAGGCAGCCCCCACCATCAGGAGGGCCAGGAAGGGGTGGGGTGGGGTGGGGTTTCCGTAGGTCCAATCCCATTCACACCAACAAGAGGACTGATTTGACAGCTGCTTTAAAGCATAAGGAGAGTTCTGTACAAAGTCTGGACTCTCCATCTAGAATGATCCCCTGGGGAAAACAGTTTGATTTCTGCCCTTTGCAAGGGGCCTGGCCTAGATGCAGACTCCCAGTGGAGGGGATGTAGTCAGGTGGGAAGGATTTCTGATCACCTGAAAAGAAATTAGCTTCTGGAGTATCAAAGGCCAGGGTGAGACAGAGATTGGCTAAGGAGCCAGAAACCCTGCAACTAGCCTCTTTCATTCTGCTCTGGACCCCTCCCCTGCAAAAAAAACCCCAAACCCTCTTTCTGCAGAACCTGCAGCTAAGGGGAAGGGTCTGGTTCCTTTGGCTGTCGAGTACTAAATATTCGTTGTTCTAGAAACCGCTGTCCTTTAACGTTTGTTTATAGCATTGGGCCAGTTTTTACTCAAAACAAGAAAATAGGATTCAGTGGCTACCAGATAATTATTTCCAGCATGGTCACTTTTATGGCTCTAAATAAAAAGTAAAGTCGCTCCTCTGAAGATTAAGTGGATTCTTTCCCTGGATTCTATTAAAGCAACATTCCCCATTTAATGCTGAACAATAGATGAATAAATTCCACTCAATTCTTATAAACAGTCATCTATTTAGTTTGTTTGTACAAAAACAACCAGGAGAAAGTGGACAGGAAATATATAAATCACCTACTGCATTTTAACACGTGACAACAAATTGTAAGTGATTCTGGCAATGGCCAATAACCTCTTCAGCAGTAGAAATTGGGAACACAAACATCTTAAAAATTCCAATGATTCCTCCCTCCTTTTTGCTGGAGGAGCATCCAGAGAGTGCTTCTCCGAAGCCTGCTCGGTTAAGACAAATATTGCTCTGCAAATGAAGCTGGCATGGTGCTTCACCACGTGTGTGAGCGGGCTGGCACTGGTTCGAAGCAATTCAATTCTACTTCTGTAAACCGAAGATGTCAAGGTCAAATATTAAGCTACCTTCTTGTCATCACTGGATCTCTCCCATATAGAGTCTTTTGTCACTAGATGCAGAGAGTACTGAATTGGGAGAGAGAGAAAAATCAAAATGTTAAGAGCCTGTGGAGAGTTCAGCTGCAGATGAGTTAACCCCCCATTTGGATTTAAGTGCTCATTTCTCTTGCTCTCACTCGTGTCTATAAAGGAACTTTCAAACTAAAATGCTGGTCAGAATTATTCGGTTACTGACAACTAATCACATTTTGCATGTTCTTGACACACATTTTTCTATCCCAAGTTCTAATTGCAGACATGCTTCATGTGAAGTGACATTAAATGTTTACACTGTTATTGCTGTTCTCCTTAAAAATAGCAATAAAATGTCAAACATGTTATGTATGTTCTTTGCAAAAAAGATGTTCAGATTCCAGAAATTTCAGTACTCCAATTCAGAGCACTAGCCACTAGAGGGAAGAATGTCTGTCAGAAGTCTCCAAGGGCCAGTATGCTGGTTTACCACAATAGTTATAAAGCAAACCGATTCAGCAATCACCCCATCATCTTCAATTCAGATGTGGGAATTCAGTGGCTTCACAACACAGATCTCAAATGCAGCGAGTCTCTTTCTAGACCTGCTGTACCCATTACCCAGGGCAGGTTCCCAGGCAAGTCAACGAGGGTGCAACTACAGTGCACCCTGAGCTCGAAATAAGCTACACAATTTGAGTTACACAAATTGCAGAGCTTATTTCATAATGAAACCGCTATTCCAAAATGTCCTTAATCCTTGTGGAACAAGGTTTACAGGGACATTGGAATAGTACGCCCACTATTTCTAAAGATATTTTGAAATGGCAGGTGCACGGTCAAGACTAGGGATTGTCAAACTTCGATTAACTACTCAAAGAGTCGATAGGATATCCATTCACTATTTGATTAGTCGTTAAGGACTAGCACGTGCTCTCTCTGAAATGTACAAGAGCCCCAGTTCTTGAGCATTTCAAAGATTGAAATGCTATATGGCGCACAGGGCCAATGGGGAGTTCCACTGACCCCAGGCTCCACGTGGGCACTTCTGCTTTGAAATGTGCAAGAGACCCAGCGGTTGCAAGGTTAGCCACTGCTGTGCCCCTGCTCCCCCCCCCCCACGAAGCTGGAGGGAACTGGCTTTTTAAGTTGGCTCCCCCTAGCACCCTTTCTCTTCCTCTCCTTGCTGCCTCTTTCGAGTAGAGGGAGCAAGGAGGGGAAACAACTAGTCGACCAGTGTGTCAACTACCTGATTAGTCGCTTACATCCCTAGTCAAGATGTGCAATAGCTATTTCAGGTACCGAGGTATCCCGAAATAGCGCCACAGTGTAGACATACCTTTAGAGATTTTCTTGTCTAAAGATTACTGATTTAGGCCCCTAATCTCAGCCCTCTTTAGAAGTCTGTGTGCCTCCAACGCAGAAGTGTGTGGATTGGGAGCAAGGGAGTGGCTTACAAGGTTAGCTTCCTTTGTTGTTAACATGAGTCAGCCTCAAACCTTTGCCCATGGAGGGGACAGATCCCTGCTTTATTTTTCCAGATCAATGATTGATTCACAAAATAGTGCTTAGCTGCATGCAACTGCAAACAAGCCTCCTCCGGGCAGAGAGAGACTGCTCTGCGCTTTTAGCACCTCTCCAACCTGGAGACAGAACAATGAATAACTGAGGGACAAACTCATGAATTCCTGGCACTGAATTACCACACCCAACCTTCTGTGGAGATTTTCATTCCTGGGAACAATGCATTTACGGGGGTGACTAGTGTGAATTTCCTGACCAAGGCAAAGGGGCAACCCAGTCCACGACAACCATGAGTCTTTGTTTCCATGGAAACAGTGTAACCCAGAGGACCTGTCTGTACTACAAAGACTATTAAGAAACAGCTGCTGTTACGAATGGTTTCAGCTCTCTCAGTGCTGGCACAATCAGAGAGGGCATGGTGTAGGGATGACAGTTTTTGAAACCATCTAGCAGATAGAGCTAGACCTCCCCTCCACCACCCTCCATTGGGGGACTGGTACCTCCTGAAACAGGCCATTTAAAGAAGCAGCAATTAAAAAAAAGTCACCCCACATGCACTTGCAATGTTAATTTCCGGGCACATCCCCTTTATGTTCATGAATCCTGGGGCAGAGGGAGCTCAGCTCAGAGGCATGGAAGGTTTATTAGGCTGTTTGCTGGTCACGGCTTCACTCCTCGCAGAAAGCCTACAGCAGCGCGCCCCTCTCCTGGGCTCTGGGGGAGCCTGCGCTTTGAAATACTCCGGCAGCATTCCACCTCACTTCCCTAGAAGACTAGAGAGTCGTGACAAGTCAACAAGACTTACTAATTGGTTCCTCTGGATGGAAAGCCACCTCGTTTACAGAGCCAGCATGGCCTGGCAGCTTGTAGAGAATTCTCCTGGAGGTTGTATCCCACACATAAACAAACCTGCAAGACACAATCGTTACAAGGGGGAGAGACTTCAAAAAGGAAAGAAACCTCCCGTTTCAGCCACCAATTTGTCTCGATTTCCCAGTAACTCTTATTTCTCGTTACACCTGACTAGCTACAATTGCCTTCCATCTTTAACATGCCAAGCAATGACTCCGGAGACAAAAGTGTATCGTTACCAGGTGCAGACAAAAGGCAGGGTTAGACAGTGAGCAGCAGCCCAGGCAGACAGAAAGCCTCTCGGCCTATACCTGTGAAGGGCTGAGAGCCCTAGGGGGTTTCAGACAAGAAGGCAGATGGCTGGAATTACAGGTCACAGAGGCTCTCTACAGCCATCGTAACAGCTTGGGATGAAGTGACACATGGGATGGGCGGGAGAGGTGGGGATTTTATCCGAGCGCCAAAGCCCCAGCAAGCTAGCACAAGGCACCGAGAGCCTGGCTGTGCAGCCTGTGGATGAGATCCAGTCTGAGAGCCTGAGCTTCGGCGGGCACATCTCGCTTTGAAGAAGCGGAGACGCACTCCCCAGTGTCCTAGGAAAGCCCCAATTCACCAATCCACCTGCCTACAAATTCATCCTGAACTGTCAGTGGCACATCAGCATTTGCTACCACTTGTGACAAACCGATGTGTAGCACAGCTGTGTGCTGCCAAACCGCCCCAGCCCCCAGTGCCCTGCAGCAGCTGCTCTCCATCGACGTCAGTGCGCTTTGGAGGAGCGCTGCTCCTGGAAGAGGGGCTGCTCCACCGAGGAATGGCTGACTTCCCCACTGAGCCAATTCTTGGCACAGTTCAGTCCTTCAGAGCTACTGCCGTTTGTAGCTGGATTTCCATCGCTTACATGGTGACAGAGTCAGGATTCACTTCCTGCTGGCAGTTTACAAGGTGGCAACACCCTTTCATTGGTCGCTTCCTAATCTCTGTCTCCTGCCCCCGTGTGCATCATTTCTGGGGCCTGCCTGGCTGCATCTCTTTGGCTGAAGGATATTCCGGGTCAGAAACTAACTTCTGGCAGTACGAGTAGTTTAGCTCTTAAGCAGATTAAAAAAGAAAACTGCAATTCACACTACCCCCAAGAATGCAAACACATTATTGCAAATACAGTTTGTGTGTGTGTCATTTGTTGCCAGTATGGCTGAGTGACTAGCTGCTCAGCTAATGCCCCAGTTTCTCTGGTGTTCTGACCTTAGCTACAGTGAAATTTTTAGGGGTTTATTGACAGTCAGAATGAGAAAGATCGCTGAGCGGAATATTATAAATGACGTGCGCGCCACTTCCTGTCAAACATGCCATAACTGCTTTATCATGTGAAACGCCATTCGTTACAGGGTTCACCTCTTAAAGAATTCACTGAAATGGGCTCAGGAAAGCTGCCAGCTAGGAACTAAATTGAGTTTGCTCTCTCTTGCTTTGGAACAGAAATGCTAACCGAAAGAAGAGCTCTCTCTGGACGTCACCAGCCTCTCAAACTAACCTTGCTAGCTGGGGGGGAAAGTTTTGATGCTACAGTAATTGGCTAGGCTGCATGAGAAGACTGGCTCAATTCCTCTTAAGTTAGGAGCATTGCTGTATCCATCAAAAGGGACACTGCAAAGAATGAGGGCACAAAGGACAACCAGACAAGAAAAACTGCAGAATGCAACTGACAGTGTTGTTCTACTCTGAAATAGGTCTCTCTGCATGTTTATTTCTCTCCAAATCAGATGTGCTCTTTATAAAAGTCTTTTCTGCCAGCCCTGCAAACTCAGCCTGAGATCCAAATGCCAAGCTCAGTCACACCATTGCTTCTGCCTTCTGTATTAGTCATTGGGATTCAACACATTCTCAGGTACACCTGGTAGCCTATTGCTTTCTACATGGTTCACAGGACAGAGAGCAGTATTGGGTCTTGTCATTAGTACTTCGTTAACAACTCTTAGAACTCTCCCTCCCCTTGCTCCACAGAGTTCATTGATTTTTGGTCCATCTCGTGAGTAAGCGTAGACAACAGAATTTTATAATGTTTTATGAGATGTGCTTAAGCGGATAGCGTAAGAATAAATGTTAAACTAACTCTGCCAGCCACCCTTCTCTGGTGAGCAGGGAAGAACAGTCTTCTAGGTCCTTAATGAAGATCTATCAGGCAGATTGCTTGTGTTTGTATCTGGTAACACAGAGAGATCAGAAGGTTCCTTGTGATTCAGCACAATCACACTGTTGCTCTTAGGAGTAAATAGAATACAGGCTGTGTTATAAAGAAAATATGATGAATAATTAAAAATGTGTACTAGCAGAAGTTTTATATTAGAAATACATGGATACAATTGTCCATACAAAAGGTATCCCTTTTCCCATGTGTGAAATAATTGTGTAGTTCCTGGGGAGGACGAAGTGAATGAGTTTGGAATGTGAGTGTTAGAAGGAGAGGCTGTAAGACTCAGAGGTGTCAGAGTACCATAAATTGAGGCCCAAAACAATGCAAACTGACGGACACTATAGACAGCCGTGGAGTTAAGGGCAAGCACCCCTTTACAAACAAGGCAGCCTTGAGATAGACACTGGGAAGGAGGCACCAACATACTGATGTCAGATAGCAAAGAAGAATGACTTCCAGACAAACAGATGTTAAAATGGTGATTAAGAACTGACGCAGCAAGATGTATAGACTTGAATGGGAAAAAAGTCTTATAAGAGATGAGGTGTCTTGCATGAATCTCTGAGTCAAGATCGGAGCATAGGTCCAGACCGAGATAAGGCCCTGCTCCTCTCTTTGCACTTAACGCATCTGGCCAGTGAGTTAGTGTGAGCAACAGACTGGTAACTTTAAGCAAAAGCAAGATGGGGGGGGCCCAAGAGAGAGAGAATATGCATATAACAAAATAATGTTACATTGTCAATAAGTACGGCATTTTGCCTCTCTCCCCCCCTAAAAAGATCCTGGGAAATTCTTTCAAGTATAATGTAAGGAATAATCACTTTCCAGACTGGGGGGGGGGGGGGGGGGGGGGGGGGGGGGGGGGGGGGGGGGGGGGGGAAGGGGAGAAGGCAAAACGCCACGTTTATTGACAATGCAACATTACTCTGTTGTATGCATATTCACACCACACTTTACTTGCTTCATTAAAGCGCTTTAACAAGGAAAATAGCTATACACAAGCACAGGCTTTTAAAATTATTTAATGCAGCATCTCTTTAAATTAGAATTCCCCTATTTCAACTTAGTAGCTGAAAGCTGTGATAAATTTTTGCTCCAACATTCTCCCCATTATATATGGTTATTAAAGCTGTGGGACAGGCAAGGCTCTGTTAATTGCTTCTTTTAGCCACAAGAAGTTTCTGAAGGCTCAGCAAATAGTCAATTTACAGCCCTAAGGATTTTCAGCTAAATTCAGCCATCTTCAGGGTCCATATAACATAGCAGGGAGCCAATTTGCAGCCAACTGTTGCATCTCAAAGAGGCAGAACGATTACTTTCATTCTGA
Source organism: Apalone spinifera (assembly GCA_030068395.1). Lineage (NCBI taxonomy): Eukaryota > Metazoa > Chordata > Testudines > Trionychidae > Apalone > Apalone spinifera. The sequence continues at coordinate 2,403,094 of JANRFK010002918.1, read as the reverse complement.
TCTCCTACCAGGACTTATAAAAACAAGATCTTGCAGAGATGCAAGCAGAAAGAGCTGTGGCCATGTGTGGAATCCAGCGTCTCTACCCGTCTCATCATGGAAGATGATCCCACACACTAGGGTAGTTTCAAGTTGTTGGACTTCACCCAGAGCCCATGGAACAGCTTGTAGTTTTAATCCTGAGTCACCATGCTGTACTGTCCAGTCAAGGACCAGCCTAGCACTAGCTGTGTTAATAAATAACAGCTGTTCTACTGGCTAAGCAATAGCAGCACTAGCATTTCATGCAGCAGCAACATAAAGCTTACTCAGGCTTCATCTACAGCAGCCACGGCAGTGCTTTAAACTGAAAGCAAGGCCACAGCACCACTCCGTATTAACCACCTCCACAAGGGATGTAGCCACCTGCGCGGGGGGCACGACTCCAAGCGCTGTAGCCTGTTCACCCAGGTGCTTTACAGCTCTATAACTTGCTGCTCTCGGGGGCTGGGGAGGGGGGTTCCACATCCCTGAGCCAGAAAGGTACAGCGCTGTAAAGAGCCAGTGTAGACTTAGTCTCTCAGGCTCTTTAGCTGGATATTTAGAACCAGAATTTTCCCCCCTACTCAAGCACAAGTTCATGTCTAATCTGCTGACTGCCATTACCCCTAGGTCTCTCCGGGAATGTCTACGTAGCAGCGTTATTTCGGAATAACTGAAGTTATTCCAATATAACAGTGCACGTCTACACCACAAGCCGTTATTTCGAAATCATGGCGAGCTGGAAGACTTTTTACTCCGACTCCTGTAACTCTCATTTCACAAGGAGTAAGGGAAGCTGACGGAGGTGTGTTCTTCCTTTGACATCCTGCTGTGTAGACAACGTCAAAAGCCGAATTAAGCTATTTCAACTTAAGCTATGCAATTGATGTAGCTGAAGTTGTGTAGCTGAATTTGACTTTAGCCTTGCTGCATAGAATTCCTGTCACTGATGTGCTTGGATTAGCGCCTTCCAGCTGTGCTAGCATCCATTACAGCAACTGCCAGTCTCTTATGCCCAAATTTGACCTCCCTAGTTTCCTGTGTTTTACTTTTCAGTTGTCACTTGTGTTTTCCGCACCTTCCACTACAAAGTCCCAGAGGATGCTAATTTATGCATATTTTACTCATCCTTCAAAATCCTTAATAAAAATAGTTAATACAAGCACAGATCCCTGGAGTACCCCACTGAACGCATCCACCCAGTTACTTTAGCCATTAGCCTTTGCTTCGATTGCTCTGTTAATTTTCAATCCAGCTGGAAGAACTCACAGGCAAGCCATCTGGATTGCATGCTTCTAGTATAGCTTCCCACAGCTCTATACCCAACGGTCTAAAAGTCTCCAGATATCTCTGCAGAACATGCCTTTTGTCCAGCTGTTCTGCAACTGGGACAAGAAATGACCATGTTGGTCTGGCATTGTATATGTCCTTTGCAAACCCAATCCTGTTAGTGCTGCAGGTTTTATTGTCTTCAAAGTGTGTCTTGTATACTGCTTTAATAACCACAGTCACACTGTTACCTTCCCAGCAGGCAGTGCAGTACACTGTGACAGGCTGCAGCTTCAGTCTCAGCTCTGCCCCTGCACTCATCTCCCGAAAAATGAGTCTAACAGAACATAACTCACCGGCTCAGCTAGTGACTGTGAAGAGCTTTGGGATAGAAGGTGACAGACAAAAGCACAATGATTAAGTGTTACCTGTCTGCTGAGCCGCCTGCTATTTTACTCCCATCTGGTGACCATGAGCATCTCAGAAGATTCTGCAAAACAAAACATAAATATGCAGAGTTCCATTAATGGGAGACGTTTTTGGTTTCCCCTTTGGCTTGAAATAAAAATCACCATGGGATTTGAATGATCATGAAGAACACTTTAATTATCTCTTTTTGGAAGATAAGCCTGTAGTTAAAAGACTGTATTTTAGTGCTGGAAACATCCAGTGCCTTGTTATTTTACACAAAGTGGATATTAAACATAGAAAATGTTAATTTACAACTAATTATAGCTGAATTGAGCAAAGAAATCTTGTTACTGCAGCTTTAATTGGAACTCCCCTTTACACATTAATCTTGCCCTTAGTCCTCATTAAATCCTTTCTAGTGTATATTTGAGTTTAAAAAACAATGTACTGAGAAATGACTAGACAGACGGAGCGTTTCCAATGGCAGTACACTCACCTTCTCAAAATTATGCACATTCCCCTGGAATATCTTCACACATCTCTCTTTAGGGGCAAACGGTCGCACGTCCCAAATACGAACTGCAATGGAGCACAGAACATCCAAACTGGGTCAGACTACTGGCTCATCTAGCTCGGGATCCTGTCTGTCGACAGTGGCCACTGCAGGTGCTTCAGAGGGACTGAACAGAACAGCCTCCCATTCCCAGCTTCTGGCAGAAGCAAGCAACACCATTCCTGCCCATGCCTAGATGGACGTATCCTCCATCAATTTATCTAGTTCTTTTATGAACCCTGTTATAGTCTTGGCCTTCACAACATCCTCTGGCAAGGAGTTCCACGAGTTGACTGTGTGCTGTGTTAAGAAACACTTTTCTTGGTTTTAAACCCACTAAATATTAATTCATTTGATGACTAGGGATGTGAGTAGTCGACTACCCAATAAGCCTAGGCTCATTGGATGGTCAAGTCACTACTCGACTAGTCCCTTCTTTTCCCTTGCTGCCTATCAGAGGCAACAAGGGAAGGGAGCAGGAGCCAGTGCTGAAGGGAGCGATCTTAAAAACTGGTTCCCCCCAGCACTGTCTCCGCAGGGGGGCCAGGGAGGCAGAGGGAGAGGACCAGGCACAAGCCGGGATTCAGTCCTGGCTCGCCCCAATTCCCAGACACTGCACCTCTGCCTTTTAAATGTAGTAAATTTAAAAGACAGAGCTGCAGTGGGGTTAACTCCTGGGGCTGGGAGCTAACCCTGCTGCGGATCTGCAGTTTCCCCTGTTATCGACTAATCAAGTACTCAATGGAAATTCCATCGACTGCTCGATTAGCTGATTAAATACAATTTAACATCCTTATTGGTGACACCTAGTTCTTGTGTTATGAGGAGTAAACAACACTTCCTATTTATTTTGGTCAGGTCAGTCATGATTTTATAGCGCTCTATCACATCCGCCCCTTTAGTCATCTCTTTTCCAAACTGAACCGTCTCTGTTTTTTTAAGCTCTCCTCATATGGCAGCCATTCCTACCCCTCATCATTGTTGGTGCCCTTTTCTATACCGATCTTAATTCCAATACATCTTTCTTGAGATGGGATGACCCAGAACAGACAGTCCCGATTACATCAGAAGGATTCTCACGTAACTATCAAAACCAAAGCATTCTGGCATAATAACTACCACACTCTTAACTCTTTTTAACTCATACAGCTTTTAACTCAGTAACCAGCTTTCACTCTTAGCAGCAGGAATGCTGCCTACATAGCTGCACTCAATTGCCACAACCTGCCATTTTAGGCATTACCTGTATTGTCCATTGCGTTGGAAAGCAAGTAAGAGCCTTCTGAACTCAGACTGAGGCCCGTCACCGAGTCAGCATGCCCTCTCATGGTGTACGTCAGTTTGTTCTGCCGAAGGTCCCATACCTTTGAGAAAAGCGCACATGCACTGCATTGTGGTTTGGTTCTCTTGTCAATGTAATTGACAGGGCTTGACAAACAGTGGCGAAAACCGCTCGCCAACCCCGTACTGCCCATGCGCAAGATCCGCATTGTGCATGCGCGCGCCGCGAATGAACGGGGCGCACGGCTGAAATTTACTCGCCCGAGCCCTGGAAATTGATACGAGTGGAAGAAGCAGGCCTGGCTGTTGGATGCTGAACCCACCGAACTGGTATGTCACAGGCAGCAACAGCATAAAGTTCTCCACCCACGTGTCTCAAGTAGGGATGTTAAAATACGTTTATTCAGGCAAATGTGTAACTGCTGAAAATTTCAGCGGTTACACATTTACATGCAGGTGGCTCCCTAAGAGCAGAGTCAGCAGTCCACAGGTTGGGGAGGTAAAAGTCTGTCCCCATGCATATTGGCTCCCATATGCACCCCCATGCTGCTGCCTCTGATTCAGGGGAATGATCACTTCTCTGGATCTGCTGCAAAATGCTCCTTCTAATGCACCCCAATATACCATTAGCCTTCTTCGCTATGAGGGCACACTGTTGACTCATGTCCAGCTTCTCATCCACTGTAATCCCCAGGTCCTTTTCTGCAGAACTGCTACTTAGCCAGTTGGTCCCCAGCCTGTAACAATCTTGGGATTCTTCCCTCTCAAGTGCAGGACTCTGCTCTTGTCCTTGTTGAACCTCATCAGATTTCTTTTGGCCCAATCCTCTGATCTGTCCAGGTCACTCTGGACCCTATCCCTGCCCTCCAGCATATCTACCTCTCCTCCTAGCTTACTGTCATCTGCAAACTTGCTGAGGGTGCAATCCATCCCCTCATACCAGGTCTTTGTTGGTACTTCTCACCAAAGTCTAATTACAACAAGTAGTACTGCAACTTGTGATGCACACGCTCATGCATGGAGAACTGACTGGCACCTCAGTACTCAATTCTTTTCACACAGGTCACTGATCAGAACAGGTCACGAGCTGGGAACAACTTTTCTTCACTGCTGAGCTGGATTTGCACTAGAGATCTAGGAGAATTAAGCCCGCACATCTGTCCCAGGAACAGGACGTATGGCTTCATATACTTCCTACCTAAAATGCCTCTGCTTTATGCAGTAAAGCATTGGATGCTGGCAGCAAAGTGACGGAGGTAATCACCACATAGTCAGCGCTAGCCCCATCAGAACTTCAGCCACAACAAACTGCCTGACAGACGATGGACACTGAAGCCAGGATCCAGAGGCTGTGCTCTGTTCTCTCTGGAAAAAAGCTTCAAATGGTCACACAGAAGTGCCCAGGCTAGCACCGCCTTGTGCAGGCCCTAGATTAGATGGAGACTGGAGGCTCAGAAGCGATATCAACATCAGCTGTGCTATAGTCATGTAAGGACTCTTCTGCAGACCTCTTCAACTAGCAAAGAGCTAACCAGTGTTTCATTTAAATCAAACACAATCTTAGCACGAGCCTGTGATTCTCAGACCTAACTGAATCATGTCCTGGTAGGAAACTGGAGCCAGGTTTGCAGAGGTTAAGTTTATCACCAGCCACTCAATACTGCCAAATCAGGCTGGTTCTTTAGGAAAAATGTGCAAATCTGACACTGGATTGCAAAATTAACACCACCACCAAGACTAACCCACTACCATACCATGCCCCTTATGCACAACACATCTGGGCTAATGTACGAACTGTGTTTGGGACTGTTACAAAGGGAAGCCACCATACCTTGATATCATTGTCTATGCCTCCCGATATAATCTGATCACTGGTGTCATTGAAGGTCACTGCTAGTACTTGGTAAGTGTTCTGAAATGTCTGGACAGCTGCTTTTTTACGGATATCCCACAGCTGAAAGGACAGGGGAAGAAAAAGATACACATCATACATGTCACAGTACAACCAGGGAGTCACACTGGTGTCCCCACTACCCTCCACACACACAGTCAAAGTGCTCAAGGGCTGAATTTGGGGGGAAGCACATGTGGAGGATCCCTACAGAAAGGATGAAACCTGTTGTCTTGACACAAATATGTATGTTTTCAAGTGAGGGGGAGAGAAGGGGGAAAAAAAAAACAGATTGCAATTACGTATAAATATAACTCCATGCCCCAAGAAGGATCTAATAATACAGGTTAGACTACTCCAATATGGATATGACGCCTTGGTAATGGGGTTTGGGACAGAGAGAAAGAGAACAGCATTTATCATTTAAATGCTGATTTTTTTTCAGCCAGTGAATTTACAGGAGCATAAATAAGGGCAGAACTGGAAGCACTCAGCTCTGATCCAAGAAAAACCTCATTAAAAATCCCAGCCTTGATTCACAAAAGGAGCCAGCCATTTTCCAGGCTTAGTCTCATGTTCTTTTCCAGGATTCTCATTTTATTTTTTACTCTCGAGTCCTGTTTAGCCAAAATATTTCAAGGATAACTGAGGAAATTAAAGAATAAGTGACTTAGGCTGGGATTTGATTCAGGGCAAATCTGGATGATGAAGAGGGTCTCAAATGAACAAAGTTTTACTCAAGTTTTACTTAACCTGTGGAACTCCTTGCCAGAGGATGCAGTGAAGGCTAGAACTTTAACAGGGTTCAAAAAAGAGCTAGATAGATTCATGGTCCATCAATGACTATTAGCCAGGATGGGTAGGAACGGTGTCCTCAGCCTGTTTCTCTGGAAGTGGGTGACAGGGGAAGATTACATGGGGATTACCTGTTGTGATCCCTCTCTCTGGGACATTTGGTATTGGCCACTGTTGGCAGACAGGATACTGGGCTAGATGGACCTTTGGTCTGACCCAGTATGGCCATTCTTACGTTTATTCAATTAGTTATTTTTAAAAAAGATCAATGACAATAAATGACCTTTACTTAGATGGCCCATCTAGAGTTTGTATAGTCTCCATCAGTGCAAGAGTCACCCCCCACAAAAACACTGACCTTTACTGTCCCATCATCGCTGCCGGTACAGACGAGCTGGGGTCCCCGCCTCGCTGGATAACAGGAATTAACAAATGATGTATGCCCCTTCAACCTTTTCACTCTCTCTCCAGTCTCACTGTCCCACACCGCTACCGTTTTGTCCGTGGATGCTGAGAAGAGCATGCTGGCGGAGGGAAAAGGTGACACAGCTATGGAATCCTGAAGGGTGATAAAATATCTGCCCCAATCCCTTTTGTTACTCTACAAACACCACTCAGACTCCAGCTTGGAAAATGAAGGGGATACTTGCTAGCTAGAAGATTAAGGCCAATATACACAGGCTGTTGCCAAAAGATGGCGTGGGGTTTTGTGGCAGGACCAAGGAAGGGGTAGTATAAGGATGAAAAATCCCACTTTCAATGTATCCGTCAATCCAGTTACTGAAGGGGATGTCTGCTAGCTGCCTGTAGGATTTCATCTTCTTGACACTGCTTGGGATGATGGGGGAGGGGGAGGCATCTCTTTTGTAAAAACCTCAGATAGCATTGGATAATCTGGAAAGCATTCAACATCTCCTTCCTAGTTTTCCTTTTCTTATCCTGAATCGTTCCTTCATTGTCTCTCCCATCCACTTTCCCACAGATTCACTTGCTAGGGACGGGTTGGGACGCCTGGCTTTAGATCTGCTTCCCATCCATGAGCCTTGGAACTTGCCACTGCGGTTCTACTCTTTGCTCCTGCACTCTACAACAGATGTAGCATGTGGAGATATTTCTGGGAGGGGGAGCCATTTAAGCAGCACCATTGCTTTTCCTCTTCAGAGCCACCAGCTGAGAGCTGAAGCAATGAAGAGGAGCTGTAAAGCAACTTACATTCACCAGCAGCTTGTTCCCCACTTGCCAGTTGCAGGTACCTTTTACAAGCTCTATCCAAGGCTTACTGGCTTCATCTAGCAGCTTTTCATACCAACTCTCTCCCCAAACATTTCACAGAGTTCATTCGGAAACATCATCAGGGTAGGCTAATGACAGCTCAAGTCAGTTTCATCTGATATTTACCTGCCATCAGTGTTATAGTGCAACTCCATAACTGCTCCACTGTGTCCCTTCAAGGTGGCATAATTATCACAGTCCCCATACACATTCCACAGCACTGGAAAGAAACCAAACACACATAAAACGATGTTCTACGCCCACATCATCACAGTTACGCTTCCTGGGCTCACTAAAATGAAGCACTTACAATATTCAGCACAATCGCCAAACTCTAATTTTAATTAGGTCTTTAAATATGTGGAACAGAAGATGTGAAAGTTCTCCTCATCTGGGGGGAAGGGCAGGGAGGCCCACGTCTCCCCCCTTATTAACTTGTTCCTCAGCTGCCACTTGCCAGGCCAGCTGCTGCACAGTCCTTGACAAAGTGCAGGGAGCTTCGCTCCTCTGAGCGCCCCAACAACAGACAGAGGCGGTTGGTTAATACTGATTTCCCAGTAAGCCTAAATGTGAGAGTTACTGGCTAACTGATTGCTATAGGGCCTGAAATAGGAGAACTCAGCAAGGGAAAGCAAGACCAAGGATCACACTAAACAGCAAAATCTGCATCTTAATTGATTTATTAATGAAGCTGCTAAAATGTAAATAGGACTATTATTGACTTGAAAAAGTATCAATGGCACGCAGATGCATAAATAGAAGCAAATAAATTAAATCTTGGCATGTCACATCTGAAAGGTTGACAATCCCTGCCCTAGTACATTCTTAGGTTGAACAGCACATTGTTGCAGTGAGTCCCAGAGGTTAATGATCCATTGTGCAGAAAAGTATTTCCTTTCAACACATCTGAATGTCATCTTTGCTCCCGTATTATGAATAAGCATAAATAGAAGCATCTGTTTTAACTCTTCTATACCCTTCATTTTGTATACTTCTTAAATGTAGAGAGCTAACAGATTAGATGGGATATGAAAGAAGTCCCACATCAAGCTGTCCTTATGGAGAAACATTTCTCATCCCTTTATATTCCTGTATGGATGTGGATTTAACCAACCCATAACTACAATGTTGCAGTTAAATCCATATTCATACAAACAGGAATCCAAAATGTATATCTGCATTCATAAAAGTGAGTCACATATCTGCATCCACATCTGTGGATGTGGATACCAGTAGATATAAAACAGATATCCATGGATTTGCAAGGCTCTAACCATAACAGTACTATGTGGCTTCTTACAAGAGTTAGGGTATGCGTACACTACCAAGTTTTGTTAACAAAATGTATATCGACACCCAAAAACTGATAAAAACAAAAATTGCCTAGAGGGTGTTCACACTTGCTCTCTCTGCTGACAGATCATGTCCACGCTAGGAGCACTATCACTGACAGTGTGAGCAAAGCACTGTGGGTATGTGTCCCACAGTACAGTGTTGTGGGAAAGCAGAGCTGGGGGCATGGCCTGGCAGGATAGGCAGGGGTCCACGGGCCGGCGGTTGGGAACTGCTGATTTAGGGCATTGAAGAGGTTACCAACACTTTGAAATATGCTCAAAAGCGCACAGCTCATTACTGGCCTGCTGTCAACATTCCACCCCATTGCTCCCAGCAGCTCAGTCACTCCATTGCACTTGAATGAATGGAAAGGAGTTTACACCAGCACTGTATTTTGTAAAAAAACACCTCATAGCACATGCTACTGATCATTACAAACTCACAGATCAGTCTGTCAAATCCTGCAGATGCTAAAGTTGCTCCATTAGGGTGAAACTTGCAACAGTAAACTTCTCCTTCATGCCCTGAGAGCAGCATTATAGGTGCCTGGAGGGAGGAACAGCGTGGAGGGCCCTAAAACACAGAGGAGACGCAGACAGAAATATAATAAATAACGAGATAATGAAACCTGTGAACCAGAAAGTGGACGGAGTGGGGGAGCAGGCCAGACCCCCCCC
>JANRFK010002918.1:2383287-2393489 GCA_030068395.1 Apalone spinifera | reverse complement strand
CCCCCCCCCCCCGGCTCTGGTGTGCGCGGGGAATGCGGGGAGGGTCTTTCTGCTTCTTGGTTGGGGACCGCATCCGTGAGGGGTTGTTTGGTTTTTTGGCATCTCATTTCTGTGCGGCTCCCGACTGGTTTTTTTTTCTGTGGGTCCGTGGCTGCCAACCCCCCGCCCCCCAAGTTCCACGGTCCTGTTAGATTAACACAGCAGTCTCCGACCTTTTAAAGCAAAATATCACTTTTTGAATTTAAGTGCAATCCAGGATCTACCTTAAACCCAATTACCCTTGTCCTACCTACTTCAGGCCCCTTCTCCAAGGTCCTGCCCCTGTTCACTCCATCCTCCCTTCCTCCTCAATCCTCCCTCCCTTTTACCTGGCAGGGGCAGAGGGTTGGAGTGCAGGCTCTGGTCTTGTTCTAAGGGATTTGGAGTGTAAGAGGGGCTCTGAGCTGAGCCTGGGGCAGGGGGTTGGGGTGTAAGAAGGGGTACAGCTTCTGCAAGGGAGTTTGGGTCCAGGGGGGTTCATGACTGGGGCAGGGTGCTGGAGCTGGCTTCAGCTAGACACTGCTTACCTCAGGTGGCTGCTGGGTGATGATGCAGTGGGGCTAAGGCAGGTTCACCTCTGCCCTGGCCCTGCACCACTCCCAAAAGTAGCCAGCAAACTCCCTCCATCCCAAACCTTCTTGTGCCCCCACCCCATTCTGTGGAGATAGAATACAGGGTGGGAGGGGGGTACCCTGACATCAGTGCTCCCTCTTCTCCCTTCCCTTCTCTGCACAGCAAGCAGGGGCTCCCAGTGGGGCGGGGTGGGGGGGAAGGCAGCTCCAAGGCAAAGGGCAGGTGATGCACAGCATGGGGGGAGGGGCAGCTGAAGTGCTGGGCTTAATAGCCACTTGGTTAAACAAGTCAGGATCACCTGTCTGTGGCTCCAAGATCTACCAGTAGATCCCGATCTACTGGTTGGTGACCATTGGATTAACAGATTTATTTGGGCATAACCTCTCATGAGTAAAAACCACTTTGTCAGCTGCATGGAGTCTATAACGTGCCACAGGACACTCTATTGTTTTTCCAAATATGGACTAGGACTACTTATTGTTTTTAAAGTTACAGACTAACACAGCTACCCCTCTGAGACTATCACAGCTACTCCTCTGAAATAGGAATTAAGTGTCTGTGAGGCTGCTGACTTCTGATATTTGGGGCAGAATTGGCTAGTTATTGTTGAGAGCCAGTTTATAGTCACGTGTTCATATTTTGCTATATCTGCCTAAGTACTTGAATGCTAAGTATTTGTGTGGTACTCTTCTGACATGCCCTGCTGCAGAAAGCTCTTTGAAATGTACCATATTACCCTTTTATCCAGGGAGAAACTGAGGCATAAAGTTTAGTAACTTTCTCATAGTTGTACTGCAAGTTATTGGGAACAGTATAATTGAAGAACTCAGATTTTCTGTTTCCTCAACTTGTTCTCTATCCACTTGATTACACTGCCATAACATATAGTGTGAGCACAAGACACTATGGACACATATGCACAAAAGTCAAATTAAGCCATGCAGCTTCAGCTACGTCAATTGTGTAGCTGAAGTCGAAATTAGGGATGTTAAATATTGATTAACTAATTGAATAGTTGATGGGATTTGATTAATTGATAAGGACTAGTGTGCAGTCCGCCTTTGAAATGTACAAGAGCCCCAGTGGGGGCTTTTGTGCATTACAAAGAGGAAGCGTCTCATGGAGCCTGGGGTCAGTGGGGGACTCAGAGTCCACCCCAGTCTCTACATGGCATTTCAGTCTTTGAAATCCACAAGAGCCCCTACTGGAGTTCTTGAACATTTAAAAAAGGAAGCACTGCTGCTGCACCCCTGCCCGATCCCCTGGAGCTGGGGGGAACCGGCTTTTAAGCTGGCTCCCCCCCAGCACCCTTCTTCTTCAACCATTTGTTTCCTCTTTGTGATAGCTTTTGCTTATCGGATAGTCAATTAGTCGCTTACATCCCTAGTCAAAATAGCTTAATTTGGCTCTTGGCGCTGTCTACACAGCAGGAAGACGAAGGAAGAACTCCCTTCTTTTGACTTCCTTTATTCCTTGTGAAATGAAGGTTACAGGAGTCAGAATCAGAAGTCTTCCAGCTCGCCATTATTTCGAAATAATGTCTTGCTCTGTAGATGCGTATTTGGTTATTTCGAAATAACATCACTTATTCTGAAATAACACAGCTGTGTAGACTTACCCTATGGTATCAGATATTTAGAAATTAGTGAGAGTGAAAGCAGGGCAGATAAAAACCATCCCTGAAAGGTTTCCCCAGAGTTTTTCTTTTATCACTAATGAAGATATTTCTTTCAATAAATAGTGTCTTTCTTTATTTCAGTTACGAATAGGGTTGCTCCACAGCAATAAATGGAACATCTAATACATGGAAACTAAGTAGGCTATAAAGGTTGGGAATGAATTGTGGAATGCATGCTCTTAGAAAACTTCCCAAATGAAGTCTGTGAGACCTGAGGCAATGGAGACTTTACCTGAACTCTATGATGTCTTCCAAGGAGAGGTATGTGTGGTGTTGCTTAGGATCACAAAAGAAGTGTGGGAGACATGAATGGTGCAAGACACTGAGAGAGAATATAGAGTCTTTCATTTTTAAATTTTCAGTTCAGAATCAACCCTACATACAGGCAGTAAAACTGAGTGACCTATGTAAAATGAGCTTGTGTTGTGTACTCTGGTTCATAGAGAGCAAATGTCCACATCACAAAACCCACTACTTTCATAGCTGTCTCACACTGACCCCCTGTTGGCATTCTCGGTAGAGCGTTTAAGGAGTATGTGGGTTAGAGAGAGAGAAACGGAAATGGGACCCGAGGGTCACCGAAAGGGGCAGTGCCAGAGTGATGGGTTTTTTTTAAAGCCATCCTCATGATCTTGGCTTCTGGGCTCATTATTTTTGATCACTCCTCCTTTATGTTAGAGTTGATGCACATTGACAGGGATGTATAGACTACTTCAGTCTCTAGAGCTGCTCCCTTCTACCGGCATTCTCAGATTAAAAATGTAACACACTTTTTTGTAAATATTTTAACTAATGTTTTGAGAACAGGCTGAGACTTTTATTGCAGGTGTTATTTCATTAGATGTCTTAAAAATAAAACTACTTCAAAATAGCCACACTGCCAATGTCATTCTGAAAAGTAATATCTATTAATTTTGAGAGGATTAGCTAAGATTGTGTGTTCATAAACTTGCTAGTCCACTCTTAGGATGGGTAAAGCTGTCTGCAGAAAATTCATGCTGATAATCTCTCTAGGCCAAGTCTAATTTTTCAACTCAAGTGTGGGGGAATCTGAAAGTCTTATTGCTTTAATTTTCACATTGTGTTGAGCTTGGGGATAAAGCTTTCCATTCTGCCTCATGCTATGAGATACAAAAGACTTTGGCTCGTAAAAGTAGGAAACTGTTTTGAATAGCTGCTATCAAGATAATTTGTTGCTCAGTCTGGCACAACTCGAAGTTCTGAATTGCAGTATTTTAGGTTCACTCCAAATATTTATGCCTGAACTTAGCATAAAAATCTGCAGTGCCCTTATTCCTTTCTTGTAATTAAAAAGGGAAATAATTAAAAAGGAAAGTGATATCCTGTTATCGTCTAAAGAGCCTTGGGTACTATGTTTAACTTCAAGAATGGGAGAGGACAAAAACTAGAATTATAGATGTCAAAGGACTGGCAATGAGCCCCTCAAATCTCTATAGGGCCCAAGGCTGGATTTGAACCAGATTCCATAATAATGCTCTGCATGGGTGGATCCATGCAGCACCTAATCAACTTCAGTGAAGTTCTGTGCAGACTCACTTGTCTGTTTGCATAAGTGTGGCAAAGTTATTAGAGAGAGCAAGTTTTACCATCAGATGTTTGTTATAATTATGTGAAACTAGTTGGTGGGTCTTAGTCTAGATACTAGTGGACCAATATCTATTTCAAAACCACGATTGGCACTGACTCATCTTCTAGCAGGCAGTCTCATTAGAGAGGCCTACAATTACAGGAAACCCCCACGTTACGATGGCCTGAGTTACGACCCCCCACACTTACAACCATTTTTGTAAGTGTGGAAGGGACTGAAACCCCCCGACTTATGTCCTTGGCCCGCATTTATGACACCGCACGGCGCCTCTGACTTATGACGCTTCCCTAGGAACCAATCGCGTCGAAGTTGGGGGTCGCCTGTAATCTGAGCAGGGAGGGAAGAGTTAACTCCACCTTACTGCTAGGATGAGGTCCTTCAGAGACAGGCTGGTTTGAAGATTTGGGGATGTTTTTCTTGCCTGTCCAATGTCTGTTCCACAGAGGCTGTAAGTTCCGCATCTCAGCACTAAATGTATTCAGATGGTAAAATGTTAGCTCCTGCTGCTAAATATAGCAAATAGACGCTCTGAAAAATACCGTTTTTCAAGATTTGTCTGTACTCTTGCAGGGCAGGAAATAATAATCCTGTGCTTTTGTTTGTGAGTGTGATGGAACAATAATTGTTGTTATGTAGCTCCCTAGGTCAAAAGCTGGTGACGTGAAGCAGACTCAGGATGCAAATCAGAAACAGTTGAAACCAAATAAGTGCATGGAAAGAATATGGGTTGAAGGGAATGAAAAAATAAGACAGAAAATGGGTGTAATGTACAGGTTTTTCTTTGTCAATGAAAATATTGATTTTTTTTTTGCAGGTTGCTGCTGTAACAGAATATGGGGCATTTATAAAAATTCCAGGCTGCAGGAAACAAGGTTTGTTTTTCAGACTAAATTTTCAGACTGATTTGCTTAAATCATACAATCCTACCCGTGTGGAAGTTCTTGGCATTTTCTTAGAAAAGTCTGGAACATGAGTCTACAGTTCACTTTTACCCAGTTATTAAATCCAATTTTCGAGTGTGGGGTTTGGTTTCTTACTTAGATCTTGAATGTCCCATTTATGCCATATAAGAATTCCAGATATGGTAATAGAGCTATATAAATGCTTGCATTAATACTGAACATACTCGTATAACACTTTTTCTGTACATGAAAATAAATACATTTCCAGGTGATTGTAAGGCACAAAACTGGACTGCAGCGATTCCCTTCAAATTCAGGTCCTGACATGTTTAATTTCTGTTATGGATGGGAATTCATAGATGGAAGGAAAATCATAATGGCAAATCATTGACTTGCATTCAGTCCAAGCTTTCCTGGTTATTTTTCATATTGTTCCCAGTAGTTGTGTGAAAGACTTGCACTAACAGGTGAATGCAAGGGAAATTAGAATTTTGCAGGAAATGCTGCCAAATGCACAAGGTACACCAACTGAAAAAGTATTCAGTATCTTTTTCTCCAGTCTCTGAGTTGCAGTGGTACTAGGCACTCGCAGTGGTACTTGTGACAAACATAAGTAGAATGTTTTCTCATGCAAATATCTCAAAAAAAATTTTTTTTTAAGTCATATCATGAAAAATGACACTATGGATTCAGTAGTTAATCTTGGTTATAAAGTCTCATGGCAGATGTTTATTCTGTGCAAAATAACATCCCTTTTGGTTTTCCCTCAAGTGCATTAGGTTCACAGGATTGGCAGGAATGAACACTTGTTTGTGCCTGTTTAAATTAGCATCCTAACAAACATGAAAGTGTTATTTCTGTGAGTTAGTTGCTTTTCTTATTAACAACGCTCTAAGATCCATAATTTGCAGCATCCCATTTTTCCCTTCCCACAGAAGTGATTCACATTCAGAATTAATTAACACTGAGTTTCATTTAGTAGGTATCTAATTCTTCAGTCTTTGTGGATATCTGCAGTTCATTGAAGTCCTAGAGAGTTTTGACCCAGTCTCACAGTAAGCTCCATATGGCTGCAAGACTCCCATCTGCACAGAACTTGTTGTTTTACCAAAACCTTAGTTTTTCATGCACCTTGGTGTGCACAAAGACTTGCAGGATCAAACTCTGTGGGGTACATTATACCAGTTCTGTGATTAGCTGTCAGGTTCTCATTAGGGATGTAAGCGACTAGTCCACTAGTTCCTTGACTTTACTGCTTCTCCCTCCCCCACTTGCTGCCTTAAAAGCTGGTTCCCCCAGCACTGTCTCTAGAGCGGGCAGGGGAGTAGCGGGGACTGGGCACAAGCCGAGAATCAGTTGATTCCCAACTTGCGCCCACTCCCAGACACTGTGACTCTGCTTTTTAAATGTATTAAGAGCCTGCCAGCTTTTAATACATTTAAAAATCAGAAGCACAGCGGAGGGGACCCAGCGCGAGCTGGGAATCTGCTGGCCCAGCTCATGCTGGATCCATTCTGTTGCACACCAGCCTTTTAAATGTATTAAGAGCCTGCATGCTCTTAATATGTTTAAAAATCAGAAACTCAGCAGGGGAGACCCAGTGCAAGCTGGAAATCAGCTGTCCCAACTTGCGCTGGGTCCCTCTGCTGCGCTTCAGCCTTTTAAATGTATTTAGAGCCTGATTGCTATTAATGCATTTAAAAGGCAGAGCTGCAGCGGGGTTAGTTCCCGGGAACGCTAACCCCACTGTGGGCTCCCCTGCTTATTGACTAATCGACGGAAAATCTATCAACTAGTCGATTAAAATATATTTAACATCCCTAGTTCTCATTTTTCAAGAGCTGATTTATTATGAGATTTGAGCAGATTTTGGTGGGTTTAGGTGTCTGCATTTGGTGTAATGTAGTTTAAAAAAACCCTCATTTTTATTCTGCATGAAATGGTGATTGAGGAACCCAGATATTTCATTTCACCTAAACTCCATTCATCGTGGGTTTTGCCCACGAAAGCTCATGATACCATCTACTTGTTTGTTAGTCTGTAAGGTGCTATTGGTGGTTGTTGTTTTTTAAGTTACTTCACCTAACATTCTATCCTCAAGGAAATCAGAATGTCATCTTCAACTACGACCAATTTATTTTATTTTGTTTCCTCCCATAAAAACTTCTAGGCCTTGTCCATAAAACCCACATGTCAGCCTGCCGAGTGGACAAACCATCTGAGATGGTAGATGTTGGAGACAAAGTATGGGTGAAGCTTATTGGAAGAGAGGTAAAATTGTTTCTGGTGTATAAAGCACTGTGTAAAAGAAGAAGAAATTTGCAACTACTGCAAGCTAATGCTTTTCATGTTAAAAGAAGCTTAGTGTTTCAATCACTTTGTCTGGTGCAGGCCTGGGCAAATTACGTCCCGCGGGCCAGATCCACCCAGTGAAGCCACTAGATCTGGCCTGCAGATGCTGTGGGGAGCCCCAGCAGGCTTCCCACTTGCCTTGCCCCACCTGGATGCCGCTCATAAACGTGGCTGGGGGGTGGGTTTTCTTTAAAAGCTGAGCCCAGAGGGAAAGGGCAAAGCTTAAGGAGCTGCTGCCACCCTCAGCACAATCCCATTGGCCAGAAACTGGCCAGTGGGAGCTGCCTGTTTCAATAACATGCAGCCATGAAGTACAAGGGGCTTCTGAGCACATGGCTGCAGTCTGTGCAGGGGGTGGGGCAGGCAGGGAGACTGATTGAGGAACTACTGCTGGCTGGTAAGCCTCCCAGCAGAGCCTACCTCTGGCACCCCAGTCCTTCCCTTCCCCAACTCTTTGCCCCCTACTCCACATACTCAAATCCTCTGCCCCCCTCCTGTACTCCAATTCCTTGCCCAAGCTCACAATCCAACCCCCTCCACTCTAGTCCAGTGGCCCAGGTCACAACTTTCTCCTTCACCCAAACTCCCTCCCTTACCCCATGCTCCCTTCTGCACCCAGCCTCCATCCCAGACCCCACACCTCCTCCATTAATACCATGGAAGAGTGCAGCCCTCGACCACTTTCCAAATTCTTGGAGTGCCCCCCCCCCCCATCAAAAATTATTGCCCACCCCAGTCTAGTGCACGATGCTGTTTGTTGTAAATGCAAGCTAGTCATGTCATGTTCCTTCCTACGAGGACTTAAGAACCAACTTTTGTCTGATTTGCATGGACTTGAAAGATCACGTGGCATTCTTCGTAAAAGTAGGAATGCATCCGTATCAAATGTACTTTTGCTTCCCCCCTGCACAATTGTTCATCCCACTGTTTGTGGGTTAGCCTCTCACTGTGTAAGTAACTGCATGACTTAGAATCATAGAATCCTAGGCTGGAAGAGACCTCAGGAGGTCATCAAGTCCAGCGCCCTGCTCAAAGCAGAACCACTCCTAACTAAATCATCCCAGCCAGGGCTTTGTCAAGCCAAGACTTAAAAACCTCTAGGGATGGAGATTCCATCCCCTCCCTAGGGGACCCATCCCAGTGCTTCCCCACCCGCCTAGGGAAATCGTTTTTCCTAATATCCAACCTAGACCTTCCCCACTGTAACTTTAGATCATTGCTCCTTGTTCTGCCATTGCCACCACTGAGAACAGCCTCTCTCCATCCTCTTTGGAACCTCCCTTCAGGAAGTTGAAGGCTGCTATCAAATCCCCCCTCACTTTTCGCTTCTGCAGACTAAATAAGCCCAAATCTCTCAGCCTCTTGTTGTAGGTCATGTGCTCCAGCTCCCTAAACATTTTGGTTGCCCTCCACTGGACCCTCTCCAATGCGTCCACATCCTTTGTGTAGTATGGGGCCCAGAACTGGACACAGTACTCCAGATGTGGCCTCACCAGTGCCGAATAGGGGGAATAATCACTTCTCTAGATCTGATGGAAATGCTCCTCCTAATGCACCTGTGGCAGGGTCAGTCCCACTCCTGGGCCCCTGACCCCTGTTCAGCCCACTGTCCCACAGTCTAGAAGCCACAGTAATATGGCTTACTCGCCTTGGTTTGAGGTTTGTTGTCTCCCTGTAGTCTTTTAACAAGGTTGATACTGTTCTCCTGACTCCTCCGGTGCCTTTCTCTTTCCAAACTTCTCCTCCACTCTCCAACACTCCTCCACAGCTCTCCAACCTCCTTCTCAATTTGCTCCACACTCTCACAACTCTCCAAACTCCTTCCCAACTCTTCCCCCTCTCACCCACAGGGAGGGTTCTTAAATAGGCCTCCAGGCAGCCTCAATTGGTTTCACCTGGGCCTTAATTGATTTTGCAGCCGCCCTATCTTAGCTGCCCCTAATTAGCCAGGATTGCTAACTCTCTCTGCCTCTCCCCTTCCATCAGGCTCTTGAACCTGCTGTGTCACCCCTGCTCTGTCACATATTCCCCTCCCCTGCTCAACACTATGGGGTTGGGCTACCTGGGATGGCAGGCAGTGCATCCTCGATAAGCCATCGGCGTTGCCGTGCTTGGCTCCGGCCATTTGTTTCACTTGGAAGTGGAATGGTTGCAGGGACAGGAACCACCGCGTTACTCTCGCGTTCTTGTCTTTATTCTGGTGCATCCATTGTAGGGGCGCGTGGTCTGTGACGAGAGTGAATTTTCTTCTGAGCAGGTAGTATCGTAGGTTCTCCACGGCCCACTTTACTGCAAGGCACTCCTTTTCCACAATAGCATAGTTTCGTTCCCTTGGGAGGAGCTTCTGACTTAAGTATAGTACAGGATGCTCTTCTTCTCTGACCGTTTGGGACAATACCGCACCTAATCCGAATTCCGAGGCATCAGTCTGTAGTACGAACTCTCTCTCAAAATCTGGTGCTATGAGCACTGGATCACTGCACAGGGCTGTCGTTGAATGCATTGTCTGCTGCTGGGGTCCATTTCACCATATCCGGGCCCCGGGCTCTCGTTAAGTCTGTCAGGGGACATACCCTTGAAGCAAAATGGGGGATAAACCTCCATTAATACTCCACTAGTCCCAAGAATGCCCGGACCTGTTTCTTACGTACAGGCCGGGGCCAGTTCTGTATTGCAGCCACTTTATTCAATTGGGGTTTCACTAAGCCTCTCCCTACTATGTATCCCAGGTATTTGGCCTCCACTAGTCCTATTGTACGTTTTGCCGGGTTTGCGTTTAGGCCAGCTTCCCTTAAGGTGTCCAGTACAGCCGCCACCTTCTCTAAATGTGTGTCCCAGTCCGGGGTGTGGATGACGACATCATCAAGATACGCAGCTGCATATGTACGGTGAGGGCACAGTAGCTTGTCCATAAGTCGCTGGAAAGTTGCAGGAGCCCCATATAATCCAAACGGGAGGACGGTGTACTGATATAGGCCCTCGGGGATAGCAAAGCCTGTCTTCTCTCTGGCTTCACTGGCCAACGGGATTTGCCAGTACCTCTTGGTCA
>JANRFK010002918.1:2358781-2383187 GCA_030068395.1 Apalone spinifera | reverse complement strand
GTCTAGAAGCCACAGTAATATGGCTTACTCGCCTTGGTTTGAAGTTTGTTGTCTTTTAACAAGGTCAATACTGTTCTCCTGACTTCTCCAGTGCCTTTCTCTCTCCAAACTCCTCCTCCACTCTCCAACACACCCTAATATGCCATTGGCCCTCTTGGCTACATGGCCACACTGTTGACTCATATCCAGCTTCTCATCCACTGTAACCCCCAGGTCCTTTTCTGCAGAACTACTACTTAGCCAGTCAGTCCCCAGCCTGTAACAATTCTTGGAATTCTTCCGTCCCAAGTGCAGGACTCTACACTTGTCCTTGTTGAACCTCATCAGATTTCTTTTGGCCCAATCCTCCAATTTGTCTAAGTCACTCTGGACCCTATCTCTGCCCTCAAGCGTATCTACCTCTCCGCCTAGCTTAGTGTCATCTGCAGACTTGCTGAGGGTGCAATCCATCTCCTCATCCAGGTCATGAATAAGATGTTGAATAAAACCGGTTCTAGAACCGATCCTTGGGCACTCCGCTAGAAACCAACCGCCAACCTGACATCGAGCTGTTGATCATTACCCGCTGGGCTTTCTATCCATCTTACTGTCCATTTATCCAATCCACATTCCCTTAATTTGCTGGCAAGAATATTGTGGGAGACTGTATCAAAAGCTTTGCTAAAGTCAAGATATATCACATCCACTGACTTCCCCATGTCCACAGAGCCAGTTACCTCATCATAGAAGCTAATCAGATTGGTCAGGCATGATGTGCCCTTGGTGAATCCATGTTGACTATTCCTGATCACTTTCTCTTCTTCCAAGTGCTTCAAAATGGATTCCTTGAGGATGCCTTCCATGATTTTTCCGGGGACTTCTGTGGTGGTTGTATAGCATGTGAAGTACTTTCAAATTCATTGGAAGTTAAAGTGCTATATAAATGTAAACTCACGATTGGAAAGGACTCTAAGCCCATTCTTAGCAAAAGCAGAGAAATTTCTTAATTCTATTTAAGGGAATGATCTTCCTTTGAAAGGATACTGCTAAAATATTTTTATTTTGCAAGTCTTTAAAAAAGAGCTGTGGGGCTTGTGTCCGTCTTTCCTTCTTTGTGGTGTCTAAAGAAGGTCTGGTGAGATTCATGTGCATTTAAAAAATCCATTTAAATTTAAATATACTCAAAATTAAATTTGAAATTGGTGAATATCTAAATTTATAAATATTAAAATCACTTAGAAAAAGTTAAGCAGCATGTGTGTGCTGCTGAGTTTTAAAGAAAGTCAGACCAGTTGGTGGACGTTACTGGCCAGGCACTTGGAACCAGATTAAGTATTAAACCAGCTTTTGAAAGCAGTAGCATTTGTTGCAGGTATAGGGAGAATTATTTTGTTTTCATCTAAGTTTGTTCAACTAGTTCAGTTCAGTGACTAGTTCATTCAAAGATAAGAAGCCAGTTGACACTTGCAAAAGCAGTAAACTTGTTTTCCCATTCCAATTTATGAATGAGATTGTATTAGTTCTAAAATTTTGAAGTGAGCGGAAATCATTATAATCAATTACAGAAAATATTTGCTTAATAAATCACTAGTTTTAAGTGTAAAATATGGTTTGATCCCTTTTTTTAGTTTCTGGCACATTCAAATAGAGCTTGAGACAAGTCATAAGAAAAAATTAGTCAGCATACTAATTTTAGTATCTGAGACTAGCAGAATGTAAAGATTATCATATGAGATTACACCATTTTTCCCCAAACACAGAACAGAAATATTTATTGAATGCTTTTACCTTTTCTGCATTATTTTTAATACTTCTACCATTTCCATCTAGCAATGAACCAGTATCGTTATCAGTACCACTATAATGGGGTTGGCACTCACATCACGTAAACGCTACTGTTTGGCCAAGTGTGGCTTCTTGCACTTCCTCAGCTTTAAAAAGACTTGTGGCTATGCAGCCCTCTGGCCAAGTTATACAGCCTTACTTGCAGTCACAACCCCTTCAGGGGTACACCTCTAACAGAGGCCCAGACTGGTGCCCTCTGTAGAGTCTCTCTCCATCTGTTTCCCCAGTCAGTAGGAGAGTGGTGCCTCCAGGGCTTCTCCTCCTGGAGACAGTGTCCAAAACAGCTCCTCACTCTCAACTGTCCTTGGTTCTGCCAGCCAGCTCCCTTGACCTTCTCCCTGCCAGGTCTGACTGAGTTGCTTCTAGTCCTGCAGCTTCTTTTATAGTCCCTCCTGACTCCTGGTTGACTGGTTCCTCCACAGCCACTCTAGCCTCCTGGAAGACTTCTTTATGGCTCTCTTGGCCATAAGGCCTAGCCCCATTGCAACCAGTAATAACTGTCTGTCTGAGGTCTAGGTGTACCTTTAATTTCCCCATCCCTGCTTGGCCTTCCTGGAGTACACCCATATAAGACTTCAGGTTCACAGCCATCACTTATCTTTGATGGATGTGCCTTTCCTTAGAGTCTAGGGTTTAGGACTCTAAATGGTGCAGTTCATTGGCACCACAACAGCAGATCTGATGAGCAGTGAAGACCTGTTCTTGTTGTATATGCAGAACTTTTAGCCATTTAAAGTAGAAAAAGTCCTTTTTTGGGGCAAAAACTGTAGGAGTGTCTATACTTGCCAATCACTTTTTGCAGAGAAACTTAGAAGTTTCACTGCAAAAAGAAAACTACCCCCCACGTGAAATGTACAGCTATTACTAGTGATGCTTTTACTGATGAGCAAGTGAAGACCTGTTCTTGCTGTATATACAGAACTTTTAGCCTCTGCAGGATATCTGCTGCAGCCAGCACCTTTGCTGCTTTGATGCTGGATAAACAGACATCCACCCCTCTCCTGTATAGCCCTGGGAACTTGGAATCTCTATCATTAGAAATATTTAAGAGCAGGTTAGATAGATGTTTATCAGGGATGATCTAGATGGTGCTTGATCTTGCCAAGAGGGCAGGAGACTGGACTTAGTGACCTCTCGAGGTCCCTTCTAGTTTTAGTATTCTATGATAAACCAGCCATGAACCTGCCTGGGACCAGAAAGAAATTTTCCTTGTGATCAGATTATTCCATACTTGTCTTTTTGGAGTTTCTTGTATAGCCCCTCCCCACAAAATATTTGGTACTGGCCACTATTAAGTACCAGATACCGTGTAGATGGCCTATGATCTGATCTGGTAATTTTTATTATCTTATTTCTGAGACAATTATTTTTAAGTAATCTACTCTGATCCATTAGCTAAAACACTGTGTAAATAAAACTGAAATAAACTTGTCAAATTTCAAATACTTTGTGATGTATGCTTGACTTTAAAGCATTCATTTCTGTGCTAATTGACAGCTTTACTTGTTCTTTGTGGGTTTCCCTGTAGATAGTGGAAATTAACCAGGTTCTGCTATTATCCCTCAATGTCCATCTCTTACAGATGAAAGATGACAAGTTGAAGCTGTCTCTTTCCATGAAGGTCGTCAACCAAGGAACAGGAAAGGACCTTGATCCAAATAATGTTGCCCTTGAGTAGGTAAATCTGCTCTGTTGGGTGCAGCAAACCAGCCTGGGGACTATTGCTTCCTTTTGTTCTGTGCCCTCTGGTTACAGTAACTGTCTCAGTCCTCCCAGGAAGGAGGCAGTAGCTCCCTCCTGAGCCCATTAGTGCTGCTCTGAAGTGAATGTAGGGGTTACTGGAGAATAATCTTAAAATGTTCCCTCTGCAGCACTGTCAGCAAAGGACTGCATTTGAATATCAAATTTTAGCATGCTAACAAAACCTGCTGTTCATAATGACTTCTCGCTGGAGATCTTTCTGTGCTGAGGGTGTATTTATTTCCTTTGAGCTTATAGCCCCACAAAATTATCCAAATCCCTAACATCCCAGGCACAAAATCTCATCACCTGCCTTTTATTGCAATGCCATTTATTATCCCAGGCGCATGTTTGTGTATATTATGTATATGTGTATCTATATATTAATGTTAAGCGGAGCAGCTAAGAGTTAGCTTTCAGTGTAATGGACTTATACTTTGGCTATGTGTGTTTGTCTACATTCTGTGAATCTGACTCAGATGAGTCCTCTTGTACCAAGAAACAAATTAGGGAACAAGCGTAATACACTGTTTGTGGCTTTCCCCAGTAAGTAGTCAGCTGGATTCTGCAGCTTAGTTACTCTCCATGCCTAGCTATGGACTTAGAAGCAGGCAGCCATGTTTGAAAACTTTGGTCTGAGCTTCCAAGTAAATGCATAGTGTTAGAGATGATGCGGATTAGAAGAGTAAAGTAGTTCTTTTCTTTCCACAGTCAGGATGAGCGGAAGAAACGCTCATTCAGAGACTACACTAGTCAGAAGATTACCCTGGAAGCTGTGTTAAACACTGTCTGCAAGAAATGTGGTTGCAAAGGTACATTTGTGCTGTTTCCATTCTTGTTACATCCATAATGTAGGTCAAAATAAAAAATGGATCAGTAGTGACTCTGCAGTTTGGGCTGTTGATATCTTCATTTAAAACATGCTACACATTTCTGTTTTTCACTGAAAGGATTGAATCTAGGTCTCCAGACTTAATACACCTAACTCTTCTGAGGGCAACTGGGTTTTCTATCATTTTTTACTATTGCAGGGGAAATAGTTAGAAATGCTCATTCTTGGAGATTTGATTTTTACAGTCACGCTCTTTTGAACTTCATATAGCTAAAGAACTAGTTCCTGCACATTCCAAACTTTTCTCTCTCACTTTAATTACACTTCATAGCAAGGATACTGTTCTAATTTTATACTTATAGAGAAAATTATTTCCTTAATTCAGCCTAACTCCTTGCTGCTTCAAGAAATGCCAATGGAACTACTTAGTTTCATCAGCTACTAGGAATTGGATACATACTTATGAGTAGTTCTGTGTTAGAATCACTACCCAAACACTCAGGCAAGTTAGAAATTATTATATTTTTATTGGTAAATGTTGAGTTCACCAGAAACACAGAGATCCAATGGTAATGAAACTTATAGATAGGGAAAAAAAATTAAAATATGGCATGAAAATGAGTGAAGTAGTGAGCCCCAAAAAACTAACTGGCATCAAGACTGAGTATGATAAGTTTACGGAGGGGATGGTAGAGCCCTGCATAGATACAAATGTCTACCTGTGGATAGGAATGTTAAATAGTTGTCAGAATTAATATTAGATTCTCTCAAGCCTATATATGAAGGTTGTAAGTGAATCTCAGCTTAACTGGCTTCTTACCTTAACTTTTATTGATGGCTTACGTACTTAAGCAACTTTTGTCCTAATTAAACATTTTGCCTGCGGAATTTGTACCATGCCCTACTTGTTCTCATATATTACATAGTGTAACCAGTAGACAATGGCTACACTGGACTTTAAACTGCTAAGAAAGCTTAATAAGCACAAATTTAAAAGCAGTTTCTGCTGATCTTAAATATAGTTACCTCTCCTGTATAGACTGGTTTGTCTGTTTAATCCCTTTTAAGTGACCTGTGTTCTATACAGTACCCAGGTTTGGTTAATCAGTGTAGATTAAATCAGTTGAACATTAAAGGAAACAAATGTTGTAATGGAAGAGTCTTGCTTCTGCATCTAGTAATAATACAAAAACAACCTTCAAACACAGTTTTAAGTGTCTGAAATACAATAAAACAAATGAGAAACCGCCATCTTTAGTCTTACAAGACACATCAGGGCTGACATCTGGTCCCAGTTTCCAAGTATTTTAAAGTGCAGAACCCAAAGATTCATTATAATTAATGTACATTAATCAAAGCATATTTTAAAAATCATTCTCAAATATTTAATATTAATCTCTTGGCCCAGTTATCTCAGTGCATTTCAGAGGTGGATGAGCATTGTTATTCCCATTTTACAAATGAGGAAACAGAATCAAAGAATAGTAGCACTGAAAGGGCCCTCAGAGGTCATCAAGTCCAGTCCACTGCCCTCACGGCAGGACCAAGCACCCTGATAAATGTTTATCTAACCTGCTCTTAAATATCTCTGCTGATGGAGATTCTACAACCCCCCTATGCAACTTATTCCAGTGTTTAACCACCCTGACAGCTAAGTAGTTTTTCCTAATGTCCAACCTAAACCTTCCTTGCTGCAATTTAATCCCATTGCTTCTTTTCCTGTCATCAGAGGTCAAGGAGAAAATGTTTTCTCCCTCCTCCTTGTAACACCCTTTTAGATACTTGAAAACTGCTATCATGTCCCCTCTCAGTCTTCTCCCCTCTCTAAACTAAATGAGCCCAGTTCTTTCAGTCTTTCCTCATAGGTCATGTTTTCTAGACCTTTAGACCTTTCGTCATTCTTGTTGCTCTTCTTTGGACCTCCTCCAATTTTTCCACATCTTTCTTGTAATATGGGTCCCAGAACTGGAGACAATGCTCCAGCTGAGGCCTAATCAGTGCAGAGTAGAGTGGAAGAAGTGTCTTGCTCGCAACACTCTGTTAATGCATCCCAGAATGATGTTTGCTGCTTTTTTGTTTTGTTTGTTTTTGCTTGCAAGATACATGGAGAGGTGAAGAGACTTTTTCTCAAGGCCATATAGCAAACTAATGGCAGAGCTAAAGATAGAACTAGTCCAGTCTCCTGTCTAATGAGTCATCTGCCTGAAACTCTGCTCTTTCATGGGACCTAAGTTCTCTCACTCCTGCCTCCTGCTGAGATGTTTCGAGCCATGTAATAAGATGACAGCCTCAAATAAGAGGCAACAGCCACTGAGTGGAGTTTGAAATAGTGATGGATTTTTAATAATATGGTGACAGCACCTTCCATCTGTCCCTCTGTAGAGAATTCAGTATAACAAAAGTTCGAATTGATGAGCAAAATAAATGTATGTAGTGGATTACTTTCATCGGCAGGGCTCGACAAATCACTGAATCTACTCGCCCATGGCGAGTAGATTTCAGCCGGTCGACCCATTCACCGGCGACGCGCGCATGCGCAATGCGGGTCTTGCGCATGCACGGTGCAGGGCTGGTGAGTAGGTTTTGCCTCCGTTTGTCAAGTCCTGTTCATCGGCATTAGTGTTAGTCATTTTCAAAGGACTCCCAGCTGTGAAGAGCAAGCATGTAGAGATCCTAAATGAAATCAGCACCCCATTATGCTAGAGCCAGATGTTGTCCATGCACATAATGACTGGAGAGCTTTGTCTAAACCAGTCAGAGGCTGAGGAGAGGAATAAAGTGCAGAGGAGGGGAGCAGCACAATGCTGACTTGCTATTAAACAGGCATTCTATTACTTCTAAGGCTATTTTAACACCAACAACCTGAATGAGTCACTATGGAAATGGGCTCCAGGTAGAATCTTCATTGTGTTCCTCAAAAGACATAACCCTGTTCTTTTCTATTTCAAACGTCATTTTGCAGGTCATTTTGCCAAAGAGTGTTTTATGCAGCCTGGGGGAACCAAGTACACTCTGATACCGGAGGAGGAGGAAGAGAAAGCAGCCGAATATGAACATGATAAAAAATCAAGCCATGCTGAGAATTCTTCAAAGAAAAGAAAAAAGGTACAGGTTGCATCCTTGTTGATGTTAGACCAGAGGAGAATGGGCCAGGTTATAAATGTGACTCTAGGGAGGGAGTTAATCTACATTGCAAAGTGATAACAAACAGCCAGCTCCTTTGTTTGGGAGAGGGATAGATTTTGGTTTTGCACGGTTTCTGTGATGAAATGGACAATTTATGCAAGTTTTTTTCCTAGTGGCTTTAGATGTGTTCATTTTTAAATAAATCTGGCTTGGATATTTGAGGTTCTTATATCCATAGTATACCGCAGTCTTACAGTCTCACCTGTTTCCTAATAGTCCACTTTTCCATTTTTTCATTCCCTGCCCCAGAAAAACAAATGGTAGAACTGAGCTACCATCAGTGAAGTAAACCTAACTCTAGTTTATCTCCAAGTTTTCAGTGTCAAATGGAGTTTTCATTTATTTGATCTGCCACTTCCTTGAAGTCCCTTGATGGTTTCGTTTTTAGGTCCAGCGGAGGGCAACCAGAATGATTATGCGACAAGGAGTCCTGTGGCACCTTATAGACTAACAGATGTATTGGAGCATAAGCTTTCGTGGGCAAAGACCCACTTCGTCAGATCATCTGACAAAGTGGGTCTTTGCCCACGAAAGCTTATGCTCCAATACATCTGTTAGTCTATAAGGTGCCACAGGACTCCTTGTCGCTTTTGCAGATCCAGACTAACACAGCTACCCCTCTGATACTTGACAGAATGATTATGGGACTGAAGCACATGACCTACAAGGAGAAGCTGAGGGATTTCAGTTTATTTAGTCTGCAGAAGAGAAGAGTGAGGGAGGATTTGATTGCAGCCTTTAACTTCCTGAAGGGAGGTTCCAAAGAGGCTGGAGAAAGGCTGTTCTCAGTAGTGACGAATAGCAGAACAAGGAGCAATGGTCTCAAGTTACGGTGCGGGCAGGGTATGTGTCTAGGCTGGATATTAGGAAAAACTATTTCATTAGGAGAGTGGTGAAGCACTGGGCTGGGTTACCTAGGGAGGGGGTGGAATCTCCATCCCTAGGGGTTTTTAAGTCCCGGCTTGACAAAACCCTGGCTGGGATGATTTAGTTGGGATTGGTCCTGCTTTGGGCAGGGGGCTGGATTCGATGACCTCCTGAGGTCTCTTCCAGCCCTATGATGCTGTGATCTCTCTCCGTGAAGGATCTCTCCTAGAATGGAGAGTCTCTTCTCCCTCCTCACCTGCTCTCCACCTCAGCTGTTGATACATAGTAGAATAGCAGTAGAAGCCAGCCATGGTTCTTTCATGTTTGGAATGGCTAGATAGCTCTACCCCTCCTTGTCACAATTTAGGGCAGCTGCACTGGTATTTCTCCTTACTTGCATGCTAATAAGCTTACCAGAGAACATCCCAATTCCAGAAGGGTGCTGGCAGGTGATCAGCCCTTCTCACCCCACAGACAGGGGTTTTCGGTAGTCACAAATTCATAGTATCTTCAGTTCAGAACAATCACACCCATGAATCTGTGAATCCCTTCTTTATGCAGTTCAGGATTTGCTCTTCCGATTCCAGAAATAGGTAATCAGCAGCCAGTGGGTTTTCCCATGGGGCATAGCTTCA
This sequence comes from Apalone spinifera, assembly GCA_030068395.1. Taxonomy (NCBI): domain Eukaryota; kingdom Metazoa; phylum Chordata; order Testudines; family Trionychidae; genus Apalone; species Apalone spinifera. The sequence continues at coordinate 2,374,103 of JANRFK010002918.1, read as the reverse complement.
AAAGGTTAGGTCCAGACATGGGAATTTGCAGTCACTTTATCCCAGGTTCTTCCTAGGAAACCTACTCAACTTTGATCCAAACATGTCTCCTTGTCTATTGTTTAAGATACCGTAGTCCTTTGATGCTCACATCACTTTCTAGGATTTACACTGGGTCACATCTTCCCCTAGAGAAGTTGCATACAATCTCACAATAAAACTTGAATTTTGTGCTTGTGATATAACACACTTCAGTTACATAGCCTTAATTCAAGAAGCTCTCCCACATATATTACAGGAAATTGCCAGTCTTTCACATTCTTTTATACTTTGTTAAAACATTTTTTTTAAGTTCTTCAACCTTTGGCATAAGCTACTTTCACGTAATTTGGGGACCCTTTTCAGAGGGAGGTACAACCTGTAGTGTTATAGTTAAATTCTATATGGTGGTTCCAAAGGTGTGGTGATTTGCTATTCTGCATCTTAGGACTTCTGTGTATGAGTTGTGCTCTAAGTATAGAACATTGACATTTTCATCAGAGGCCATCAGAGGTCATCCTGTTTAGCTTGCTGACATTCAAATGCCCTCTTGGATTTCAGCCTTGGATTCAGGCATTTGCTGTGGAAATCAGGGAATCTGTACTCTGGCATTGCTGTCTTAGATCACAGAAGGTGGTCATTCTTAACAATTTACATAAACTATATTAATTCTTCAGCTAGGCTGCCGTGTTGGGAACGAGACCTACAATTTGGAGGCATCTGTTGTCTGGTCTAATTTTTTGCAGGAATTTTTGAAGGCAAACAAAGTTCATAGCAGAGTTAGTCATGTCTACCCAAAAGGCAGACCGCTATCAATTAGTATTAGATAGAATTCTCTCATGCACAGCCCCCTAGGCACCTTGACTGCCTAGAGAATCTGCAGGACTAAAGCTAATGAAATACTAATGAGAAGAATGCATGGAGGGCCAGCCAACTTCCAAGTAATGATTCCTACTGATCAGCACAAATGCCAGCTTTTGTTAAGAAAACGGTAATATGTACCATGCTGTCTATTCACATAGAGCCCAACTAACTTTGTCACACTGTTGATATAACTTCTCCTCAATAGTCCAGTAATGGCTAAAGCCCTAGCCTAAAACAAGGTTTGTCTGCTGTGCAACAGATTTTTTGTGAGACCTTGGGCAATTCACTTAGCCTCTCTGTGCATCAGTTTCCTCTCATAAGTTACTCTGCTAAAGATTGTGAATTCTCAGGTAATGTCGTTGTGGTGTTCAGGTAAATGCCTTAGATATGGGAATGTTCTGTGAAAGCTGCCTCAAGTTTTGTTACTTCAAAAAACCCTTTACCTTGTAACTCTTAGGGTCACAGGTGAACAAAGAAGTCTCCGATAGGAAATGTGCATACCTAGTCTCCACTGGGCACGTGTAGAAAGAAAATATACTGAGCAAAAATATGTCTTCTGGGTTTTTTCCTCCCATGCATCCTCCATTCATAAGAGGGTCAGCTATTCCCAACAATAAGAATACATTTCTTCGATTTATTTCATTTTTCTGTTTAACTGCTTTCTGTAGCTAAGCCACATCTTCTTTTTAAAAGTCCTAAACTAGACACTGCGTGTCAAAATTGGTCTAGCTAATGCTATATAAAGTGACCGCACAATATCCTTAGACATAATCCCAAACAAAGCTGTTTCAAGAGGTGACTTTCACAAAGAACTGGGTCAATATTTCAGAAGTATTTTTCCAGACTTTCCCTTCATGTAACTTGTCTCAGAAAAGTTCTGTTTGATTGGAAAAGGTGCTGAGAGAGGCAAGGAAAATGATTAGGGAATGGAACATCTTGCACATGAGGAGAGAGTAGAAAGACTAGGACTTTTCATCTTAGAAAAGAGAAGAGTAAGGGGGGGTGATACAGTTGAATTATGAATGCTAAGGAGAAAGTGACGTATTGCTCCTTCGTATAACACTCAATGAAATTAATAGGAAGCTGTCTTAAACAAAACATAAGGAAGTTAGGGATGTAAATAGCCAAGAAAACTGTTAACTGGTTAAACGATTACAATGTTACTGGTTAACTCTTAGGACAGCAGCCAGGAACAGGGGATCCTGTTGCCCGCCCAGGCCGACTCAGAGCAGCCAGGGCTCCCCTGCCAGCCCAGTGCAGCCAGGGCCGGAGTCCCACCTGGGCTGCTCTAGCACAGCTGGGGCTGGGGTTCACCACTCTGACCAGGACTGGAATCCTGCCAGCTCACCCAAGCCGCTCCAGCTGTGGCCCCCTCTGCCCTGCCTGCCCGTGTCAGCCGTCCTTTGAACAGGCTGGTTACCCATACTGAGTTTAGCATGCGGGAAGTGCCCTGGTCCCCGCCTGCTTTGCTCCCCCAAACACTGCAGCCTTAGGGGGAGCTGAGGGAAGCGGGCGGGGCCAGTGCACTCCACTTCCCATGGCTACAGTGAAGTGGTGCGACCCAGCTGGGAGATGGGTGGGGGGGTGGAGCAGGCTGCTGGGTCGCTCCTTTTCCTGCAGCTCCCGCCATCAGGGTGAGAGCAGGGGGTCTGACCCCTGCTGCCACCCTGAGCCAGGCCCTCTGTTAAACCCCTGGCTCGGGTCTCGGGGGAGGGAGCTTTGGGGAAGAGGTGCAGTGGAAGTGGGAAGGGAGCATAGCAGGAGTGGGAAGAGGCAGGGCAGGCCTGTGGGCAGGATTGACTGTGATTGGGACAATGGGAGCAATGGGGAAAGCCTCCAGGCATGTTGGGGGGGGAGGGGAAACAAGCCCTAAGCTTGCGGCCCACCTGCAAAATGGTCCATGGACCACACTTTGAGAGCCGCTGATCTAAGGTGAGCGTTGCCACACCTCTGCTGCAGTAATATAGGTCGTTAAACTTAGGTGCAGAGAGGTGAAATGACTTGCTTAATATCACAGAGCATGTTTGGTGAGAGAGCCAGCCCTATAACTCTGAAATTCTGCCTACAGTTATCATTAGACATGCTGTGGCAGGTCCTTAGGCTGGTTACATTGGTGCAGATCCATAAAGGGTCGAGTTATTCTGGGTTTTCATGGGTGTCACTCATATTGGAATCTGGGCTACCACGTTGCTCTTCCCTTAGTTATGGCTATATTTCCTCATGGTATATTTCAGGGTTTTTACCTTTGCCCTCTAATTAAGCTGTGGGAATATGCCACCTCATTGGCTGCTGGCTTAGAAAGAATCATTCTGTTTGTAGTCCCTTGAATTATGTATTTGTACCAGGAGGCTTGGTTATTCATTTCTGTTTCTCACCTGGAGCACTGCACAGCACAGCTGTGACAGGGCAGGAGAGATTTACAGCAAGGCTGTTCCAGCAAAACTCCCCGTAAGCCCAGAGATGGGCTCCAGGTTACCGGAGAACATCTTCCTAAGATAATAAGCAGTGCTGCCGGCTTTGGTGACACTTGGCATCTCCTGTTACACTCCCCTCAAGGGAGGAATGTAAATCATTCTTTATATGACAGAAACAATGAGAAGGTTATGGTTAGGGCTCCCATTACTTTGCTGCCTCATCTCCCTCTATCCTTCCATTCTCTGAAGCATGTTCACAGCCAAACCTTGAGCCTTGTTAACAGTCTTTCAACCAGTTGAACTAGAAAAGTAAAATAGAATGAGTCTTTGTCAGATGTACTGAGATCCCTTGTTCATCTGTTGTGGTGACAAGCAAGCGTAAATAGCCCCGGATTTCTCCAGCTAGTTGGCTTGGACAGGCAGCATCACATTGAGATAAAACAGGTCATCTGGGTGTTTCACTAACCACCTCTGAGAATATATGGAGATGCAACCTTGCATTCATTTGGAAATTTTGTTTAAAAATGCTCTCATTCTGTAGAAATGCTGGGTACTCCAAAGCGGGCAGATTGAACCGGGAAAAACTAAGATATTGGGTGTTTGTCCACGCTGCTTCAAAAAGGGGGTCAAGATAGATGGCCCTTCTGAACTTTTCATATCCCTGTTTAATCCCTGTTTACAACCAGTGAGTGGTTGCAAATAACCTGTCAGCATTGTTGTATAAAGCAAACCTTTTGTTAAGCAACTGTTTAACTCATTCCTTCTACCATGTTTTTTGGTGTTCTTTTAATTTTGATTGCTTAACCAAAGAAAAATGACTTGAAAGTAGTTTTAAAGAGTTTATTAAATATCCTTAACAATAGCAACTAATAGTTTAGGATAGAAGGCAAAAATGGTTTTGGGCTATGATTTGATTACATAAATTAGAACATTGGAGGATACAACAATTTAGGTTTTCAGAATCAAATTTCACACCGACAATAGAGAATAATGCTTATATTCAGTTACTGTCTTGGGAATGTGACTTTGTTTAGATTTTTACTCAGTCCCTCATAACGTGACCTCACTTGCCAATAAGTTATCAACTCTCATGTTGCTAGCACAACAAAGGAAAAACAAACGAAGGCTAGATCACAAGACACTTTGGTCAGTTATTTATGTCCCAGTTCACCAAGGTCTCTTTTCTGATAGATTTGTACTAGTCAGCCCTTGTTGCTTACTTCTCAGTGAATGATATTAGCCTTAGGATCAGATAAACACTAACTACCTACAATAAACTCTTACATTATGACAGACTATATAGACCAAGAGCTGTACCAGCAGTTAGAATGTTTGGTCTTTTTTTATGTCTACATACACCTAGATTTGAAAAGTGGACACTTGTACAGTTTTGCAATCTTCGTAGCATAACTTTTTTCAGTTTTAAAGCTACTTTACAACATTCCTTAATTGGAACCTGTTCCAAAACAAAGAAACGCACACTAACTCTGCCAGTCTACAGAGCATATACACAAGCATTGTGCTTTGTTTCGAGACTTGCTCCTTGACTGATTTGGATAGTCATCCAAGAGAAAGCTTGTGTTGTTTCTCACCAGATCTTTACTCAGCCCCCAGCCCAGTGATTATTCACAGCAAGAATTAATGCCGCCAAGGTAGGAGCAGTGAAGGACAGACAGAATTGTAGTCTCTTTCCAATGCCCTTGCAGGCAACTTGAATTGTCCTTAAGGAGACAGCTAAAGATGCCTAAGATAAACACTGAGGAGTCACCCTGAGGACTCCCAGGTGGCCAGTCCAGGAGGAGCTCTGTCTTCTCCTTTCTAGGCTTCTTTGGCTTCCCGTGAGCAATGTGCTGAAGAAGATAGGTTGTTTTTTCTATCCATGTGGTCCAATCTAGTTCCTCTTCTTGGAGAAGCTGGTGTGGACCTTTCAGATGGTGGCTTCTATTTTTGGTGCTTTTAAACTTGTTCTAACTCCCCTCATTACACAGTATAAAGTCACTTCCAGGCTGCTGGAGAATGGCTGTCCTTGACCAGCTGTATAAATCTTCCATTTTTGTTCTCTCTCTCTTTTTTTAACAACAATAATAGGATCTTGCTATGTATTAAAAAAGTTAAGAAGCGTGTAATTCATTAATTGTGTAGTCAGAAGCATTTTTGATTAATTGATAAGGGTTTGCATTGCAAGCACTCAGTCCTGACTCAAGGCAGGTCCCGACAACTACCCCTGCTGTAAGACTGCACTAGAAGCACTTTAAGAGCTGGTATGTGGGCAGGCTGGCTAGCTCAATCCTGGCTCTAGCCGGATCCTGGCAACTACCGCAGTAGGAGTTGATGCTGAAAGCATCATGATTTGAGATGGAGAGAGCCTGTCGGCCAGCCCACTAAAAGAGTACTTGAAGTGCCGGTGAAGGGGGTAGGATTGTGTAAAGCTGATATTAAACTGTTACATTTCTGATTTTTCCATTCTGTGATCAGATGTCCTTAAAACATACTGTTCAGTTTCAGTTGCTTTTATTTACGCCTGTTTCAGCAGAGATGCATTTTGCTAACTTTATGGCCTAGGCATGCTTGATTGTAAACATTAGCCTTACTTCTTCACTTTTTATTACTAAGTTAAAAGAAATCAATATGAATGCAACTCCTTTTCCTCTCTAACAGGATTCCCCATGAGAGAAACCTGTCATTAAAGTTTCTTCATCCAATTAAACATAAAAATTGACTTATTGGATAATGCCAGTGGTCTGTTCAGTTCAATATCCTCTGTCTGACTGCTTCAGGGGAAGAAATCCTGCACTGCCAGTTATGGAGTAATCTGGTTGCTATGTCCCAAACATGGAAAGTTTCTTTAAAACTGAATTACTGCAACATGAGCTATTCTCCATCTCCATATAAATGTCCAGTTCTTTTTTTCAATCCTGCTAAGCTCTTGCCCTCAGAGGTCTCTGACTGTAGAAACGGGAGGGTAGGTTGTCATAAGTTGCTTCATGCCTGATAAAGTGTATGTTGGACAGTTCAGCTGACATGTGGTTTTGCTTTGAGTAGCTCTGAGTTGGAGTTAGAGTTGTACCTTCAGTGGGGTTGTATGTTTGTCCCTGCCTTTCACAGAAAGGGGTTGTGCCTATGTAGCAAACTTAAGGGGCTGCCATCATCAGTAAAAGGGTAGGAAACCTATACTGTGGATGATTTTTATTAGTAATCTTCTAGCAGATTATTGGCAAGAATGAGAAGAACGTTGGCATTAATTAAGGAGCTGGAGATTGGTGAATTAGGAGGAAATATGAGGAGTTAGATTGGCTAGAACAGCACAGCAGTGAGTTATATTCAAGAGGTTATCTTCACATCCATAAAAGCAAGAGAGGCTTTTCAAATGACACTTTCATTCGGCATACGCTAATGGGGCACCATTCTGACACTTGCTGCTAGCTAGGCGCCTTTGTACCACTGTCAACAGTTCTGATAGATTCCTCTCTTTCTATTTGTACACCTTCTTGTTCCTCTAGCCTCCATGTACCATCAGTCACCTGTGCTCTAATCCGGGCTACGTCTACACTGCAGAATTTTTGTGCAAAAACTCACGGAGCATCCACACTTCAAGCACGTTTTTGCACAAGAAAAAGTACAGTAGATTGTCAGAAGACAGGGCTGTTTGCACAAGAGTTATTCCTCTTTTATGCGGAATAAGCCTTTGTGTGCAAGAGCTCTTGTGCCAAAAGGCGTGTGTGGATGGACCCTATCAGAAAAAGCACAGGTGCTCTGATGGCCATCCAGAGCTTTCTTGCACAAGAGGGTCCATGGCAATGTGGACATGCTCTTGCGCAAGAACGTTTTGCAGAGGATCTCTTCCGCGAAAAGTTTTTGCGCAAGAAGCATGCCATGTAGGCGTAGCCCCTGGGTCCTCAACCATTTTCTTTCCAAGCCCCACCCCCGGCTGTAAATACTCCATGGCCCACCTGGTTTTCTGTATATAAAAGTGAGGGTGGGGTAGCAAGCAGAGCTGTTTTCTGGGGCCCCACAAAGCTCAGTTGCCCAGACACTGGGGCTTCAGCTAGTCTAACTCTGTACCTGCTTGTCAGACCCCTGAAGCCTGATCATGCCTCCCCCTCTCCCTCTCCAGCCACAGACCCCTTGACTGAGAAGTGCTGCTGTAGTTGCTTTCACGTTTCAGTGGGGGAGGGTGTGACATAGTGTGGGTGACCTCCACTGGCTGCTGTCTGCAGCATGGCCCAGCAGGGTTGGAAGTGTTTTGGGAGTTTCTGTCTGGCATCATGGAGGAAGGAGCCTAGGCAATGGGGCTGGGATTTAGGGTCCCAGTCTTCCCCCGTCTCAAGGGGGGCTGAGGCATCCTAGGCCTGCCCTGTAACCAGATGACATCTGTGCTGTATCCTGGAGAAGCAATAAACTCCCTCTATTCTACTGGCTGGTGGAGTCTGTCCATGCCATTACGGGGGTGCAGGAGAGGAGAAAACCCTAACGCGCCGTCACAGGGGGGAGATACAGAAACTGGTTTTAGAGCAGCTAGTTTAGAAACCCACTTTATTAATAAAGCAAGGTCCTGAACTTGCAAACTACCACACAAGTGAGTCGTGTGTATCTGAATAGTCTGTGACCTCAGTGGGGCCAGGCTTGTGAGTAGGGATTATTGCAGTTTGAAGGGTTGGGGTTTGTGGGTTCTCAAACAGCCCCCAGTTTGCTCACCCCAATTTGCTGATATGGTTGATGCGTCAGCCCAGCAGTCCAGCCAGTTCTCCTTCCCAGCTAGCAACAGGCTGTATGTAAAGAACTGACTTGCCGTTTTCAGACTGAAAAGCAGCACGCTGCTAGACTAGTGAGCACTTGACAACCAGAGTGGCTTTGTATCCTTCTCACCAACAGGAAAAGAAGAAGAAAAAGAAGCACAAGAGCAAGAAGTCCTCCGAGTCTGACCATTCAGACAGCTCCGACTCGGATAGTGATGGGGCTCAACCAGCCAGCAAGAGGGCCAAGCACTCGGAGAAAGCTAGTAAGCCCCCAAAGAGGAAAAAGAAGAAGAAGCACAAGAAGCAGCACAAGGAATGAGGAGGAGGGGTGCTAGAAAGGAGCACTGGTGTTATCAGCTCCCTGCCTGCCTGCTCTAGCCTTCGAGTAAGCTGCCTGGAGAGTGGGGCGGGTTCCCTCGATACACCCTTGTTAGGGATGAAGAGCTTCTTTCTAAAAGCAGCATTCAGTCATTGAGCTTAAAGATGTTGACTTGGAAATTAATTATCCACTATAGAGTTACCCAGCCTGCCACTCTTCTCGGCTGAGAGGCCAGTGGTGGAGCCTGCCAAGAGAGATTAATTACACCCATTCACCAGTGAGTGTCCAGTCCTTGGAGTGAGCTGCCATTGCTGCCCAGTTCCTTTGGAGCAGCAAGGAGTGTGCAGACCAGCTGCCGTACAGCATGTGCCAGTCAAAGGCCTGCCAAACATTAGGAGCCACTCATGCCCCCATCAGCTGATTGTCTAGTCATGGGCACCGCCTCCCTGTTGGCTGAGACAGACCCGAGTCCTGCTCTGTGCCCAGCTTTTGTGCAGTGTCACTCCGTGGCTCGGTGGGGGTTTTTGTAACTGATGCAGTGATACTGGGGCGATCCTAGTATGGACTCAGTTATTTCAATATAAATGTCCTTGCCAGAGGTAGTGATTCCAGGGGTGCTCTGGGGCTGAAGCACCTAGAGAAAAAAAATAGTGGGTGCTCAGCATCCAGTGGCAGCCCTGCAGCTCAGCTCCTCCATCTTCCTCCGCCCATTGCCTCCTGGCCTCTGGGGCCCTGCCAATCTGCACCCCCATCTCTCCCAGCACTACCAAGATCAGCTGTTCAGTGGGGTGCTGGGGGTGGGAGAAGGTGGGGCGGGGCTTGCAGCAAAGCAGGGCTCTAGCATCCCTAGGGAAATCACAAAGTGGAAGCCTCTGGTCCTTACACAGTGCATCTCATTCCCCTGTCCATATAGGAATGGCTGTCCCAGTATAAGGTGTCTTCATACAAAATCATCTCCCCAATAGGCAGGCTGTATTCCCAGGATAACAAACACAGCACAACCTTTGTGGGTAGGCAACCCTCCTGTTGTGTCCATTCTGCCTGTTAGCATTGGCAGGGGTTGGTGACAAATTAGCTACATTATGTTATGGAGACACTCAAGGTAAATGTTCGATTTGTCCGTTGTTGCAAGCTGTGTAAATTATGAAAAATAAACCTCTCAAATGCTAAATTACATTTGTATACTGGTTTGATTTCTTTTCTGGTTGTGTCTACACTGTAGGCTTCCCTTGGTCTGCCTTTGTCAGTTGTGGGTGATTTTTGCCTGACCAAGTTGGGCCACAGTCATACTAGCAAAACCTCACTTACTGCTAAAGCTTGTGTCCTTGGGGGGGGGTGGTCTCACATGCCAGGAAAAACTCAGCATTGTCAGTATAGCTGTGTCCAGCAGCAAAACTAAGGCCTTGTCTAAACACACAAGTTGCACTGGTTTTAAGGTGGATTGTTTCAGATTAGTGGAAACTTGTTTCTAATCAATTTAAGTTAAACCTCAATAGACCACTATTAAACTGAGCTAAGGGCTGCCTCCATAAGGGGGGTGCATCAGTTTAATTAAATCAGTTTCAAATACCACCTTCCCTTACAATGTTGCAGCTTCCTCAGCATGCTGCCTGGCACACTGGTCAACCTAACGGTGACCTGCCAAGAGAAAAGTGGCTTTGTGCTGTCTGGCTAGTCTGGTATACAGAGCGAAAGAGACCGACTGAAAGTCTCTTGACAGCTGAAGAACTAAAATTCAAATTGGAAAATACCAGGATCAACTAGTTTGACCTCCATGACATGCACCAGAGAATTAGGGATGTTAGATACACAACTATTCTGTTAATTGCTAACTGTACAAAAATCGGTTACACAACTATTCGATAATCCCCAGGGGTGGGGCTGGCAGCCAGTGTGCTCCCAGCCCCACTCCCAGGGAGCCCACTGCCACCCCACACTGCTATCTTTGTATCAGAGGCAGAAGTGCAGGGTGGCAGCAGCCCGTCCTTGGGGGATCCATGCTCCCTACAGACAGGCTGTCCCTGCATCCCATGGGGCAGCCTCTGTCTGCGGCAAGCCTAGGCCCCCTGCCTCTCCTCCCCGCCTGCCAGCATATGGGGAGGAGGGCAAGCAGCTTGTGTGAATTGATATGCGCAGGGAGCTGGCTTGAAAGCTGGCTTCCCACATGTACCGGCTCCCACCTGCCCCCTTCTCCCTCCACACTGCTGCCTCTCTACCAAAAGCAGCAGTGCTGGGCAGGGGGAGGAGGCTTGGATCCAGTGCTTAAAAGCCAGCTCCCCGCAGCACTGGCTCCCACTCCCACACCTCCCTTGCCTCTAGTACACAGCAGCAAGGGGACAGGGAGTGTATGTAGTCGATAAGATTAACCGATAAGTTTATGCCTATCGGTTAATCGTGTGGTTGACTACACGTTGACGTCCCTTCAGAGAATGACATCACAGACAACACGAGTGGTTCCTAACTGAGAACGTAAGTGATTCTTACTCTGTAACACCTATTTAATTCTCTAGGGAGACAATCTCTGGGAGAGAGGCAACCTGCTGTGTGCAAGGAGGGGCCTGCTCTAAAGCGGATGCACTGAACCGATGCAAAACAGGGCTTCCAGCAGGTGCTAAACCACTGAAGTGAGTGGAAACCCTGCTTGACACTACGGTAAATTCTGAGTCAGGAACGATCTTTCAGAGCACAATGGTGCAGAGGACAGTGGGGACTTGGATCACTCACCAGGCCCCTAGCCGCTAAAGGAAGGAAGACAGCGCTGTAGCCGCCAGCCCTAGCTTGGAAGGGCAGGCTGGCAGGAGCTTGTTCCATGTGTTCTATGGCAAAGTCAGAGAAGACCGAACGTTTCCCACTTGTAAGGCCCTGGAGTACTGGGGGTGGTGTGACGTGCCTGGTGCTGGAGGGCACGCCTAGTTCACTTCAAATCCAGCTAATTTGAAAACTCCAGAAGCATCATGGGGCTTCCTGGCCATGGAAAACTCATTTCCCAAACCTCCGTGATATGCAACTAGCTGAGCAGCCCTTTCTCCTGACCTTGACTCCCCAGCTTCCTTCCTGCCCACGTGTGCAGGGTCATGCTGCAGTAGCATTCTCTGCAGAATGTGTGGTGCCAGGATTTAGCACTGTGGAATGATCTGTGGATATAAATTATACTCTCAGCCACTCCTAGCAGAGTTGCTGGTGCAATAAATAGAACACCCCTGAGATCACCCGTCTAGACTGTGACCCATGCTTTCATGGCCAATACTAATCTACTGCAGGTGGCCACTAACAAGAGCCTCTTGAAGTTGGTCCTGCGAGGCTGGAGGGAAGGGGCAGTTTGAAGGCTGGGATTGTGGGATCTGCAGACTAATCATGGGCAGGCTGGAACAGCAGGGTCAGTTTGCTTTTCTTGTAAGGAATTGAGGCGGAACATTAAACCGCAGTGGCCCTCTAGTAAGTAAATGGGAGCAGTGTCTGTTCTGTCTGCAGTGGGAGCCAACTTTCCCCAGTAGGGCAGAGTAGTCGAAATGTGGGCGTTAGCTTCCTGAATGGGCTGGTGAAAGCAACACCAGCCCTGGGGAAATGTTTTTCTCCTTTCCTAGCAGCGATTCTACCTGGGGCCAGGGGACTAGCGGGAGCGTAATGCACCATGGGAGCAAAGGTGCCTCATGGAGTTGGAGAGACCGGGGGAGCTGTAGCCACATGAGTAGCCGGATCCCTGTGTCCTTGTGGACCCCTGAGCCTCGCAGCTGGCATGTGATCCTAAGACCCAGCTGCTGCTCAGCTAATTGGCAAACTGAAGGGGGGTTGAAAGAGGATTTGTGGGGGGCCGGACGGACTCAAGATTTCACAGTAGTCATTGGTCAGTCAAGCAGAGTGGTGGTGGAGGTGGTGAGGCCCTGTCTCTGGCCTGTTGTTTTTCCACTGGTGGGAGCACTAGTAGAGAGGTCAGCAGGGGCTCCTGAGATTTTACCTGCCCTGCTGCTTGTACTGCTCTGAGCTGGCTAGAAAACAGCCTTTCCCTCCCAGGACAAAGCTAGAATGATTGGAAACCCATCTGTTCTGCCCTGGCTACTGGGCAAGCCTGGAAGCAGCCTGGCTCTGCCTGCAGGGTGTATTACGCTGCTCTGACTTCCCCACTAGGCTTGGTTGCTCTCTGCAGGTCCAAAGCCTGCAGTATCACCTAGGCAGAGCTCGCCCAGGTGGCGCAGAGGAGCCAGAATGAGTCCTGGTGTGGAGATGGCATAAGAGTCTTTCCCAGAGCAAGCCGAAGCCCAGGCTGTAACAACTTTGGTTTATTATTTTCCACATGGGTTCTTACACGATTAAAACACAAACCGACCACAGAAAGCAAAGTCACAGGCTCACCCTGCACGGGCTTCATGCTGCAATATTGAATCACATACAAAAAGGGGGGAGGCAATTCTGCGAGTTCAGCACCGAGAGACGAGCAGCAAGCCGGGGTCTATGTTGCTTTCTCGTACGTGCGAGTGCAGACCACAGTGCCCATGGTGAGAGTCTGGGAACAGAAACAGGAGGGAGATTAGAGGAGGAGGAGGTGGGGTCAGTCCCTCTCCAGGAGCTCTGCAGCTGACTTTTCAACCATCTGGTTCTGTCAGGCATTTGCCCAGGGGATCCGGCAGGGCAGCTTTGGCTGGATTTCTGGGAATTCATAGTGTTTTGGGATCTGCCCCCAAACTTCTCTCTCGACTTTTAACTTAACCCTGTAGGATAGGCATTCAGCCAGCTGGGCTGGTTCTTATAACCCTTTCAAGGCCTGCTCTACACTTGTTGGGCTGCTTTAACTGCGGAGTCAGGGGATGATTTTTCTTTTACCAGGGTATTTATACCAGGGATGTGTTGGTGGAAACGGTTAACAGATGAGCCTGGGCTAACCTTCATGTTGCATACAAATCCCCCCCTGCCCCCGCATCCTGGTGAGTGGGGGGAGCTGACTTTTAAGCAGGCTCCTTGCAAGCTCGGGCGCCCAGGGAGCTGCCTGCCTTCCCCCCCCCCCCCCCCCCCCCCCCCCCCCCGCTGCTGCCTCTGATGCGGGGGGGAGGGGGAAAGACAGCTTAAGGGGGCTCCCTGTGCTCCTCTGGAGCCACCTGTCTTCCTGTGTGTAAACAAGTAAGTGCTGAAAATGGGTTACACGGTTGCCAAAATAAACCGATGGTAACATCCCTCATTTATACTGGTACAACCCTCATCTGTGCTGGTGTAAATGTACCATGTGACTAGTCTGATTTCTCTTTTCTTTAAGGGAATATGCATCTTTCTACCGATGTATCTTCTTCCACACAAGGACTTAGTACCACTTTCCCAGGGCTGGTTAAAGCTAGGGCTGTGATTAGTTAATCAGCAAGCATCACCCTGACCTGCTGATGCTTACCAGTTATGGTTACGCAGTGGGAGCTGGCACAGCCCCCCTGCCCAATGCAGGCCAGGTGCTCCTCCAGCCCAGAGGGCCCCCTCATGGCTGGAGCAGCCCCTGTCCATGGTAGACCAGGCCCGGCCAGAGTAGCGCACTGGGAGTGGGGCTGGCCGGGGGGCGGGGGGTGGAGTGGCCCCCGCCCCTGTTTGTAAGCAGGTAACCAGTTACACATTTAACCAGTTAAGTGATTAAATGGGATTTTGCTTCCCTAGTTAAAGCAGTTGCCGCTAACTGCCGTAGACAAACCCTGATACCCCTCAGTCTGGAAGTACTTGGAGCGAATGGAAAGGCAGGTGCCCTTAGCAGATCCTAGCCCACTCACCAGAATTAACTTCCCATCCTGCAGTTCTCGGACCAACGTCGTCTCCTTTCCGTCCCATTTCTGCACGTGAACAAGTTTTCCTCCATCGACTGTCACAAGGGACTGCAGGGGGAGAGACAAAGCACCTTGCATTTACAGGGGGTAACAAGATCAACCCTTCCTGGGCTAAAGGTGCAGGGTACACAGGGTCTCTGCTGCCCACCCCAAGGCTTTACCCTGCAGTCTAGGTCACTAGGCCCTTTCCTGGCTGCCAAAAAGGCCCAGTCCCAGGAAGCGGGGTCACTGCAGAGCCAGCCCCATGCACTCAATGTGGGGGTGGGGATGTTTATGTGCGACGGGCGCTTGGCTGTTGGTTGCTGCCGCGCGAGTAGGGCAGGGCGCTCTCCGGGCAAAGCCCAGCGGCAGTCATTTGGTGAGTTGTACACACCAGGTCTCTTGGTGGCTGCAGTGAGAATGGACCCTGCCCTTCCTGCTGCTAGAATTAGAGAGATTTTAACCAGGCCCAGCGCGACATGGGGCAAAGGGAACAGCTCCCCTTCCCCCAAGGGATCAGACACTGGTCCCTCTAATTTTTCCCATCCTTGAGCAGAATGAATGTGCACCAATGGAGAGGGGCTGCGCGACACAGCACCTTCATATCGGTGCACAGCACAGAATCCATGTGGGGCCAAGGGGTTCTGAGTGTGGGAGAGGGCTCAGGTTTGGAGCAGAGGGTGGGGGTGCAGGGATGCAAGGGCTCTTGCTGGGAGTGTAGACTCTGCGGTGGGGCTAGGGACGAGGGACCTGGGGCGTGGGGGTAGGGAAGGCTCCAGGCTGGGGCCAAGGATTTGGGGATATAGGAGGAGGCTTGTCTTGAGACAGGGTATTGGGGTGCAGGGTAAGGCTGTTAAGGACTAGTCACCTATCTGATAAGCAAATGATTGTCGGACAGTCAAGTCGAGTAGTTGCTTCCCCCCTCCCCCTTGCTGCCTCTATTAAATAGAGGCAGCAAAGGGCGGGAAGGAGGGTGTCTCAAAGTGGCAACGCCTCATGGAGCTGACCCCGGGCTCCACGCAGGCGCTTCCCCGGCTCTTGTGCATTTCAAAGCGGACGCGCCCACGTGGAGCCCAGAGTCAGCGGGACTGGCCCCGGGCTCCAGGCAGAGTTCCAATGGGGGCTCGTGTGCATTTCAAAGCGGATGCGCCCGCGTGGAGCCCAGAGTCAGCGGGACTGGCCCCGGGCTCCGGGCAGAGT
>JANRFK010002918.1:2266778-2277562 GCA_030068395.1 Apalone spinifera | reverse complement strand
GCATCCCTTTTCCGGAAAAGGGTGCCTGTGTAGACGTAGCCCTGGTGTTTTGCTTCATTTTAGCTACGAGCCTTTGGCCTCCCCTCGAGGAGATGCTGCCGACAGTGGTTTGCCACCTGTTTGCCAGGAGGAGATAAACACACCGGTCACCATGCCGAGAGCCTCGCAAGAGGGGAAGGGCATGGGCACAGATCCTGGAAAGCATTTCTTGCCCCGATGCCATCGGGCTGCCTGGGACTGAGCCTTTCAAATGGGCCTCGGAGAAATCTCAAGTAGGTCGGCAGGTTTGATGTTTCAGTACCAGGAGTGCAACTTTCTGGAGCTGTCTTGCCGGACGGGAGTATCTAGTGACTAACCAGCCAGGTGCCAAGTTCCCGCTCCCCTGTGCTCCCTGCTGATCTAACGCCCACAGGCTGCTGCTGCTACATTACCCGGCTCGCTGAATTCAGGGCTCTGAAATGAGATAATGCGTCACATTCCATGTGCTCCCGTGTTACACAGAACGTGCGTCGGGTCATGGCGTAAACACCAGTCCTACATCCCCAGGCTGGCACTCCCAACTCCAGATGGAACGGTGGGGAGGAGGGGAGATAGAGGCTGCCCCGTGGCCCTTTATCCCACTCACCCTTCTTGGACCCTCTGCCTCCCTTCTTCTCCGGTTCCCAGGACGCTGACACGCCAGCGATCGCTGCCTGCTCTCAAGGTCTGGCACTTTCACAGCCTCCGCATGGAGCGGGTTCAGCACCCCGGTTCCTCTGAATAATTCATTCCTTTCAGCCCAACTGCACCGGCTCGCACAGCACAAATGAGGAAGGCTGAGAAATGTAGCACAGATGCAGCATTTCCAGGGAGTGTCTGTATTACAGACTGTGCTGCCTCTCGCTCTCCCGTAGCGCTTGACTCCCCACCAAGCCAGGGTCCCAGGCGGCAAGGCAGGTCTCAGGCATTAGGGCCTCTCATTTTGTTCCACCCAGGTGTGGAATACATTTTGTTATGTGCACTGAGGTATATGCAGATGTGCACCACCAACAGAAACACATGGTACCAGCTGCAGGCGCTCTGCTAATCAGCTGGGTGGCACTTGACTCTGTCTTGGGTGGCCGCCCAAGCGCTCAGCTTGTGTTTACTGTCTGGATGAGGTGCAGGCCTGCGTGGGGATTTACAAAGACCAAAAAAGCCCAGGACACATCTCTAAGGGGGGCTCCTTGGAGTGAGAGACGAGAGCCTGAAACTGCATTAAAGGAGGAAAGGACACACGATTTCATCCTTTGCAGAAGGAGACTCTGGTGGCGAGGGCCTCTCAGGAAAGGTGGATTCAGTCTTCCTGAACTGACAAGTGCTGTTAGAACTGCCCGAGGGGCAAGAATCATGGAACTGCAGGGTAAGAAATGTCCACCAGGTTCATCCTGCCAAGATACAGGATTTCTAACACGGAGAAACGCCTTATTAGACAGGAAAGTGCATTGTCCGTAAGTATCAGCTCCACGGTGCATTTTGCTTCCTTTTGCTTGTAACTTCTGCTCCCACATCTTGCTACGCTGCTTTGATTTGACTGCTCCTGCAGGCGCCCCAGCAGGCTGCTGCAGCTGGGTGAGTCTTGCCTTGGAGTGGATCTGGTAATGTAAAAGTGAAAGGCTCCCAGCTTGCCAGACCTATTAGCATGACATTATGAATGGCTCACTGGTTCAATGTAGTGATAACAAAGGACATTGATTCATAAATCAGACATTTAATGCATCAGCTAGCTCTTCCCAAACAAGTTACGTGTGGGTCAGGAGAGGAGACTGAATGCAACATGAGAGGCAGAAAAAGTTCAGCGGAATAAGAGTCCATTAAAAAACAAAGGGTGGGAAACCCTGTGATCAGCATTAACAGATAATAAATCTATGGCTTCGGTTAAACGCAGGAAGGCTGGACCTTTCAGTCCAAGCCTGACCCCGTTGCTGACTACGTCCCATTTCACAGGGCGGGCCGCGCACTGCTGAGGCACAATGTGCGTTCTGTGCGTCAGCGAGCCACCGTTCCATTGCTCTATTCAACTCTGGGGGCGCCCCTCAGCCGTTGTAAGAGGAGCACAATGTGCCTGCCATTCATCAGCTGGGGTGCAGTGTACGGGCTGGGGGAGAAATTGCCAAAAAAAGTTCTGGTCTGAGCCATTTCCCCCAGCCCCAGCAGCGGTAGAGCATGCTGCTAGACCAGGGTTGAGAAGTTGCAATCTTACAATCAAAATCAGCTGTGAAGCTCCACAAGCAGTTTAATGGCAAAGCCGTTAGTAAGCATGTTGCACAAAGTCTGTGGGTTCGTCTACACTGAGGGCCGGTCTACACCACGAGGTTAGGTCAGTTAGCCACAGCCGGTCGCTTTTATTATGAATGTGTCTACACCACCAAGCCCCTTCTGCCAACCTTAAGGGCTTTTCAAATCAACGTCTCTTTTCCACCTTGACAAGAGGAGAAGTGCTAATTTGACCTTCTGAGGTTGAATTTGGAGTAGTGTAGACACAGCGCTGGTCAATTTGATATTCTGGGGCTCTGGGAGGTGTCCCACAGTGCCCCCATGTGACCACGCTGGCCAGCACTTTCAACGCTGCTGCACCCCCAGGAACACAGGGAAAGCTCCGGGAACTTTCAGATTTCGTTTCCTGTTTGGTCAGTGGGTGAGCCCAGCAGCCTGCCTGACCACAAACGCCCAGGGTTGCAAACAAGCTCCAGCATGGAGTGCGCCGGAGATCCTGGACCGGACTGCTGTGTGGGGAGGAATCTGTGCAGGCAGAACATCGAAGCGGCAGAAAACCACTGATCTGGACAGCAGGATTGCACAGGGCACAGAGGGAAAAGGAAACAGCAAGGGCGCCCAGCGGCACCGCATGACAAAAACGGAGCCCAGGCAAGCGAACCAGAAGACAAAGGAGGTAAACAGCCGCTCCAGGCCAGAGTTGCCGGGTTGGTTGTTCCCCAGCGAAGCTGGAAGCCTGTCTGTGGTACTGCCCCCATTCCAGCAGTTAGGGTTTCACATCTTAGACGGGGGGCAGGGGGGAAAGCCCAGCAAAAACCACATGACAAAATGTTTAAGGAGCTCGTACAGTGGCGCTGCTAGAGACCATCTGCACCAAGCCGCAGGGCAGGAAAGCAGGCAGGGCACATGAGCGCAAGATGCAGGACGACGATGAGCTGCCGAGGCTGCTGGGGGAGCAAACAGACCTGATCAGGTGTGTGGTAACGGTGCAGGAAAAGCAGCCAGAGCACAGCCCCCCTCAGCACCCATTGACAAACCACCTGCCCAGCTCCCTGCGCTCCATAGTTCCTCGCCCAGACGTTCCAGAATGGGGGGCGGGGGCAGGAAGCCTTTCACTCAGCTCCTGGCTCATTCCCACAGCTTTGAGGGTGGGTGACTGTCCTTGTGCTCCCCTCCCGCCCCCCGGATCATGAAATCCTGGTTACACTCGCAGCTCCTCTCTCTTCAGGGTTGTCTATAGTCACTGTGTAGCTTGAATAAAGGTGCGTGATTTCCGAACAATCGGATCTTTGTTCAGTGTGCCAACCGCAATGGGGGTGACTGGATTACAGGGTATGACGACGCGTTGGGTTTTTCCCATCTCCTGCACCCCCGTAATGGCATGGACAGACTCCACCAGCCAGTGGATAGAGGGAGTTTATTGCTTCTCCAGGATACAGCACAGCATAGATGCAATCCAATCACAGGGCCAGGCCCAGGATGCCTCAGCCCCCCTTGAGATGGGGTGGGGGGACTGGCCCCTCAAATCCCAGGCCCTGGCTCGGCTGCTTCCTCCATGATACCCAGACAGCAACTCCCCTAACTCACTTCCAGCCCTGCCCCCAGCCAGGGGCGGCATTCCCCCTTCCTTTGTGTCTCTCCCTGGGGGGTTACTGGTCAGACAGGTTTGGGGGTCGTTTGCATACTGACTCAGCAGCTGTCCTGCTGGGCCGTGCTGCAGCCAGCAGCCAGTGGAGGTCACTCACAACACAAGTACAACCAGCAAGATACCCCCACTACGTCACACAGGGCAGTACACATACAACAGGGGGCAGCGTGGAAATGAGCGACACACATGACTGTCACTTATTGTCCTGGTATCTGGCTCCTCATAATTAGCTGCCAGGCAATCTGCCTCAACCCCCACCCTGCCAGAAGCTCCCCTTTTACTGGCACAGATATTATGAAGCACACAGAAAGCAGCAACAATAGGGATATTGTTTTCACTGAGGTCTAACTTAGCCTTTTAAATGCCCAAAGGCACATTATACCACCATTCTGCAATTGCTCAGTCTATAGTTGAATTCAGCCTAAGGGGGGTTATTTCAAAATAACACCCTAGTGTTGACCAGGGCTAAAGGTACTTTTCCAGTCTGGGAAGGACCCAGTTCCGGGCTTGCAAATGGGCAGAGGGTGTATGGAGTCTTTTCTCCCTCCTCTCCCAGCCCTGGGTCCAAGAGCCTGAGGAATAGTGAGTGTTCATGCCACTCGCTTCTCAACTGTCAGAGCCGGTCTCATTTGGGAATTGTTGCACTCCGCGGGAGGGGGGCAGTTTGTAAAGTTCCATGACAGGGGCCTGACACATGTGAGAGTTTTGCAGTTACTGGTCATTGTCCCGTAGCTGCATAACTCTGCGGTCCCACCAGCCTGTGCTTATTTCCTGGGACCAGAATCAACGTTCCACTGCATCGACACGCCCGACCGCCGCCAGCGTATGCCAACTGCTACACTCAGTGGGTTCCTGCACGTCTGTGTTCATGGCCTCCTCACATTCTTCTTCATGCAGGCAGCTCCTGGCGAGGTGCTGGACAAACCACAGCATAGTGCATGAGGTGTTAGCCATGCTTGCTGCGGCTGGGCGGGGCCCAGGCTTGCTGTGTTATGGCATCTGCATGGATAACCAGGGGAAAAAAGGCCCAAGATGATGGTTTGCCGTTGCTTTTAAGCGGGGGAAGGAGGAAATAAGTGCATCATGGGAAGCTGATGACATGTATCCAGAACAACCAGAGACAATGGTTTTATCTCATCAGGCTTCGGGAACCTAACCCCGAATTCAGATGGGTGGCAGGAACTGTGGGCTGGCTACCCACAATCCACCGCCATACAGTCGGTGGCAGAGGGGGGGCACTCCATCAACCGAATGTGCTTAATGGGGACACACGCTGACGTTATCAAATTGGATGCTAAATGTCAACCTCCATAAGTTCAACCTAATTTCGTAGAGTAGACACACCCTTAAAGTGCTACAGCTATGCCCTTGTAGCACTCCAGGGAAGACCCTCCCTTTGTCAACGGGACGGATTCTCCCATCAGGGTTGGCAATCCACCTCCCTGAGGCAGAAAATTCTTCCTTCCACCTACAAGGGGACTGAGGTTAACTTGGGGGTGGGGGTGGATTTTTCACGCCTCTGACTGACGTAGTTAAACTGACCTATTTTGTTAGCATAAACCAGGCCTGGATGAGTGTCATTAATGACCCAGTTAAAATTCCACCCAGTCGGGTGGAATAACTGAGCTTCCCAGGGGTGCTTCAGAACTGAGTTGGAAAAAGAAGAAAGGCCGTGCAAGGAAAAGGACAAACCCTTAGGCCTGCTCTATGCTTCCCTGCCTTGCCCAGGGATGTAAAAATCCACCCCCCGAAAGGCCTGGTTAAACTGTCCAAAGTTCCCATATAGATGGCAGCCAGGGCCCCTGGAGACAAGCTGTTGTCTCTCAGGGAGGTGGCTTAGCTACACGGACAGGAGAATCCCTCCCGTTGGCGTAAGTGGTGTCTGCACCGGAGCGCTGCTGGGGTGTAGCTGCAGCGTTTTCATTGTGGACATGCCATGAGCGTTAACATGCCTCCTCTGCATCGAGGAACAGAACCGGAACACGTTAGACACGGTTCCAGGAGGGACCCAGTGCTGGGTGTGCAAATGGGCAGAGGGTGCATGGGCTCTTTTCTCCCTCCTCTCCCAGGCCTGGGTGCAAGGGCCTGCTGAACAGCGAGAGTTTGTGCACCTGATCCTAGAGGCCTGGGCTTTATCTTCACTGTGGTTTTACACTTCGATCACTGGCTCAGTGTAAAAGTCTAGTGTAGACAAGGCTCTGCTGGTTTTCCCGCAGTGTTGCTTCTCCAGGACAACCCTAAAAAGGGGCCAGATGGATGACGACAATTAGCTTCATCGGGGTATAAACCAGCTGTCCCTTGTCTGCACTAGGATTTTACACCCAATTAGCTATCTTGATGTAAAAACAGCACCTCTTTTTGCCTCTTGCAGCCATCAGCCGTGCTGTGCAGCATGTGGGGAGTGGGCAAGGTAGACAGAAAACTGGCTAGATTCTTGGGCTCAATGGGTAGTGCTCAATGGCTCGATGTCCAGTTGGCAGCCAGTACCACATGGAGTGCCCCAAGGATTCTTGCCAGCAAGTTAAGAAAGTATGGGTTCGATAAATGGACTGTAAGGTGGATAGAAAGTTGCCGGCCCAACAGGTAGTGATCAACAGCTCGATGTCAGGTTGGTGGTTGGTTTCAAATGGAGTGCCCCAAGGATCAGTTCTAGGGCTGGTTTTGATCAACGTCTTTATTAATGACCTGGATGAGGGGATGGATTGCACTCTCAGCAAGTTTGTGGATGACACTAAGCGGGGGAGAGGTAGATACGCTGGAGGGCGGGGATAGGGTCCAGAGTGACCTAGACAAACTGGAGGGTTGGGCCACAAGAAATCTGATCAGGTTCAAGAAGAACAAGTACACAGTCCTGTCCTTGGGACGAAGGAATCCCAAGCATTGTTACAGGCTGGGGACCGACTGGCTAAGCAGCAGTTCAGCAGAAAAGAACCTGGGGATTCCAGTGGATGAGAAGCTGGATATGAGTCAACACTGCCCTGGTAGCCAAGAAGGCTAATGGCATATTAGGGAGCATTAGGAGGAGCATTGCCAGCAGATCTAGAAGTGATTATTCCCTTTTATTTGGCTCTGGTGAGGCCACATCTGAGTACTGGGTCCAGTTCTGGGGCCCCAGAGATGCACTGGAGAAAGTCCCATGGAGGAAAACAAAAATGATGAGGGAGCCGGAGCACGTGATTTATGAGCGGAGGCTGAGGGAACTGGGCTTATTTAAGCCTCAGCTTGGCTGGGATGGTTTAGTTGGGGTTGGTTCTGCTTTGGGCAGGGGGGTTGGCTAGCTGACCTGAGGTCTCTGGCAGGCCTAATGTCTATGAGTCTATGATAGTGGGCCTTGAGCTGGCTTTAAACCCAGCAACATGGATGCTCCAGTTGGGGCAGATGCTCAGATTCTTGAGCCCCTTGACCCTGCAGGGTTTGGACCCCAAGCCCCAGCCTGATTGAGAGCATCCGCTGTCAGTGTGCGCCTGTCTGCCCCTGGCCAGAGGCTCACTCTGCTGCAGAGATTCCCCCATACTCCCTCAGGCCTCCCCCCATAAACGACGTCATGTCTCCTCACGTCAGCAGAACCACCCAGGTGCACTGGGATCGTGAGGCTGTGGGCGCGTGTTAGGTGGAGTCCCACCACTTCCTCCTGCCTGCCCCTGACCTGAGCCCGGGACCAGCCTGCTGCTGGACACAGGGTAGGTGTGTTCAAAAGCCCTGCGTGGCCCCCAGTGTCCTGTTGCAGAGCGATGTCCCTGCCCCCGATGTACCATATTAGTCAGCACTGCCGCATTTGCAGGGGCGTCTGGTTGTCCCAGGAGGCGATTGGTCGTTAGTCCGCTGGGCCGAGTAGCCGTCGGGTTTCATGCAGCTGGACGAGGTGACTGGCCAGCTAATACCAGGCCTAATTCCTGTAACACGGCACGACTCACCGCCATGGGCACCTCCTGCTGGACACTGTGGGAATGAGCTTTTCAGCTCCGGAGCACCCCTTTTTGGCTGCTGTCTCGCCTGCTGTTCCCTCTTTTTCCTGCACCTCTGTGTATTAGGACCCACGTCCCTCCCTGACTGAGGCGTCCTCCCTACTGGGTAGTGCCCTGCCACAGGGCCCCACACTCTGGGGTCCTCCCCCTCAGGGAATCCCCAGCCCCCTATGCCCGCCTGACCTCAGTGACCCACTGTCAATCTTCATCTAGCCCCTGCCCCGGGGCAAACTGCAGCCTGACATGGCCACTCAGCATTGCAGGGGGTGTGGGCCTAGCCTGGCTGCCTCCCTGCGGCCTGGGAGCTTGCCTATCGCCTGGCCAGAGTTTCCCCAGCCCTGCCTGCCATTCCCCAGCCCTGCTCTGCAGCAGGAAGCCTCCAGCTTCCCTGGCAGCCAAGCCAATCCTGCTCCAGGAGCCGTTATTTATACGGCCCTCAGATGGCCCCTAACTGGAGAACGAGGGGCCGACAACAGGGAGATTTCCCTGCAGAGAGAGGGGCTCCGTGGAAACCGCCGCCAAAGGGATTCACAAGTGGCCAGTGCTCATGGAATTAGTGTCTCACCAACGAGTCCTGCCAAGGCCCCCGGCCGAGCACCCTGAAAGTGGTGCAGCCGGGCTGGGAAAGGAGGAACGTGCACAGTGCCTGACAGCAAAACCATTGCTCCCTATGTATGGGCCCAATCCTGATCACACTGACCCCTGATGTCAATCAGGAGGGACTCTGAGGCCCCTGGAGTTAAGCGCGGACACACTAGTGTCAGGGAGAGCAGGGACAGGCCCCCTATGGTAGGAAAAAAGAATCATGAAAATGCAAAAAAGACCAGCTGCTCAGTTTAAAGTGCAGGAATCAGACCTGCAGCATGGCAGCCCTCCCGGGAGAGCCAGCTCCTGCTCCCCGGCACGTCTGCACCCTTCTCTAGCGGACCCGCAGATGCTCCCCCCATAGAACCGATGGGCCTCTTTGGACAGCTTGCTCCTTCCAGATCTGTAAGGAACGACATTCCAGTAGCACGTCCTGGATACTGCTCCCGCCTTCCCCTTTGGTCCCTGACCCCTTCCTCAGAGCTGCTTGGCCGCCGGCCAGCCCTTTCCCTTCACATCTTCAGGGCATCTTTGTCTCCTTTTCTCTAATTTACGCTGGCAGGGCTGGCGTCATTGTCCCTCGGCCCCGCTCAGCCCTCCCTCTCTGCCTCAGCATCTTGTGCTGACGCCAGAAGCAGACACGCTCCCTTGTCTAGTGACTTATGTAATGTCAGAGGAACCCTGGTTCTCTAGATCCGCGAGGCCTCTCTGGACCAACAGCCCAGAATCTCACACACCTGCAAGTTGGGTGCCAGTTCATCTTCAAGTTTGACACAATCAACTCAGGATTAAACAAAGACTGTGAATGGCTTGCTAATTACAAAAGCAGCTTCTCCTCTCTTGGAATTCACACCTCCAGATCAGCTACTAGAAGTGGGCCTCATCCTTCCTGATTGGACCCACCTGCCATCTCCAGCCTGATTCTGGCCTGCATATTTATACCTGCCTCTGGAAATTTCCACTACATGCATCTGACGAAGTGGGTCTTTGCCCACAAAAGCTTATGCTCCAAACACTTCGGTTAGTCTATAAGGTGCCACAGGACCCCTCGCCATTTAAACTGTAGAGTCACAACGGGGTTAGCTCCCGGGGCTGGTGAGAGCCAGGACTAAGCTCTAGGTCTGCTGTGGCTCTGCCTTCCCTACCTAACCCCTCTCCCCCACATACACAGTGCTGGGTGAAGCTGGCTTCCCCCCACCCCCATCTCCCAGCTTGCCGCTTCTGACTCCATAAGCAGTCGACTGCTCCCTTACATCCCTAGAGCAAACTGTGACGGTTTTAGGTCCTTAGCTGGAGACAAGTCGCAGGGCTTCACTCAGGGCGGGTTTGTTCATCTGCCTTTGCCTTGAAGCAGCGGCAGCATTTGAGGTCCTATGGGCCAAATAGTTGTGAGAGACTGCACAGGAAGTGGTTTGGCGGGTTTACATTTAGCTCAGCCCAGGAACCACCTGAGGCCCCTTGGGCTGCGAGTAATGAGCTCAGCCCGACTCCTGAGGTGTGTGAAGCCACTGCAGTGTGGACAGCCAGCCAGACTAAGGGCTTAGGGCTTCACACCCAAGAGGGACATAGAGCCTCAAAAAGGAGGGTCACTGAGGCCACTCTGCAGAAAGCTGCCCCCCAGCCCTCTTGCTGCAGGTCAGATTCTATCCTCCTTACTCCCGTGGCCTGGGCACCGCAGCTGTAGTCCCACTGACTTTGGGGGGTGCTGGTGGCACTCAGCACCTCTGAACATCAGGCCAGCGGAGGGAGACGTTCCCCACCGTGCAGAGAGCCCGCTGGAGGCCTAGGCACCACTGTGGGGGCATTGTGCTAAGCGGCTCCTTGCGTTGGCCTTCTTCACAGGGGTGTATTTCAGCCAGGGCCAGACGCTACCCACCCCCTGCAGCCTCTCGCCTTGCAGAAGCCAGACGTTGTGTGGAAGCCAGACCTCCACAAGGAAGGCTTCTGCCAAGACATCCCTGCAGCAAAATGTTCCAGCTGAAGTGGGACATGATCCGGTGTCCTAGGCCCTTTAGAATCGCTGGGCCCCAGGACAATTGCCCCGTTTGCTCTTCCTGTCGGTGAACCTGACCATACTCCGGTGGTTAAAGCTGTTTAGTTACATTGGGACACATCAGTGGCCACATCTGTATCTCCAGAAAATGAACTGTACCGCACAGGCAGATGGGAACGCTGGTTTCTTAGAGTACGTTGTTCCCCAGCAATCTCACTTCCCCTAGGGCTCTGCCCAGGAGAATGTTTCCATGGATCAGGTACGGAACCAAATCTTACAGGGTTTCCCCATCTAGAATCACAAACTCATGAGACCTCAGGAGGTCATCAAGTCCAGCCCCCTGCCCAAGGCAGGACCA
>JANRFK010002918.1:2236595-2248174 GCA_030068395.1 Apalone spinifera | reverse complement strand
TTCCCATTGTTCCGCTCCCTGGGAGATACTGGTCGGACAGGTTCGGAGCCCCCTTGCAGAATGACTCATCCCCCGCCCTGCTGGGCCGTGGTGCAGCCAGCAGCCAGGGGAGTCGCTCACAGCCCACTGCCCAGCACAGCAACCAGCAAGGTACCCCCACTACGTCACACTGACTAACCCAGGCTTTTCTGGCCCCAGCACGTCTGGAGCGCTTGTTCCAGGGCACAAGCTCTGGGGTTGGGGGGGCTGGCTTTCTTTTTCTGTTTGTGCCTCGCACAGTGGGCCCTGCTCTGTGCTGGCCCCCAGAGGCTCTAATTACTACACGACAAATACTAGTGAATGCTCTAGGCTGACCCCACAGGACCCACTGCTGTCTGGGCAGTGCCTCGTTTGACACGTCCACCACGGCGGGGGTGTCGTCGCACTCTGGACAGGTTGTGTCCTTCACTCCGGGTCGCTACCTCTGGCTAAAAGAGCAGCGATGCCAGAAATTCTGCGTGTCCCCAGCTAGCAGCGTGAGCTCAGCTCCTGCTCCCTGTAGGCTGTATCCTGAGCTAGGAGCCAAGCTTTTGTGTCGTCACTGCTATTTAACCCCTCGGTAAGAGCACCCTGGTGCTGCGGGTTAGCCAAGGGCCCAGCATGAGCCAGCGTCGGGGTGGGGGCTGAGGGAGAAGAGAAACGGGCACAAAAACGAACGATGAACACGTAAGCTCCCCCTCTGCAATAGGAACTTCGTGGGCCTCCCAGGAGATGGACAGCTGCCTGGAAGCACTCCTGGAGTGCAACTGAGTGCAGAGCTGTCCGGTGGGATGCACGCTGAGTGGTGGCTCAAGAAGAGGCATCTCTGACATGCATGACTTGTTGTCCCCTTAGCAACTCAGTGCCTGAGCAGAGACGCTAGGAAGAATTGTCACTGGTGTCATTGAGAACTTCTTAGTGTTCCCCGCATTGACCCCTTCCTCTCCTCCCCCCGCTCAGTGTGGTTCTACTTCGGCGTGGTGGGCTCCTTCCTCTTCATCCTCATCCAGCTCATCCTTCTGATTGACTTTGCCCACTCCTGGAGTCAGAGCTGGCTTCGGAATGCCAACGAAGGCAGCGCCAAGGGCTGGTACGCAGGTCTGTATGGAGCGTGTCCTCGTAGGTCCGCCCCAGGGCGACCCTG
Source organism: Apalone spinifera (assembly GCA_030068395.1). Classification (NCBI taxonomy): domain Eukaryota; kingdom Metazoa; phylum Chordata; order Testudines; family Trionychidae; genus Apalone; species Apalone spinifera. The sequence continues at coordinate 2,247,012 of JANRFK010002918.1, read as the reverse complement.
CCCCTTCCTGCAACGGGGCGGGTTAAAATCCAGGCAGTGAGCTGTATGAGTCCCTGCTCCTGCTTGCGGTGGTGGCTTAAGGATCACGTGTCCTCCTGGGAGCGTTTCCCTCCCTGCAGCTGTGGGTCCCGGTGGGAGGCCAGTGAGGTGACTCCACACGAGCTGGAAAAGTAGCCTTGGCTCTCCGAGTTGCAGGATCTCGGGGTGGCCGGTGCCAATAGCAGGTCAAAACTTTATAGGGTGTGAAACCCACAGGGGGCATGGGACATTTACCGGGGGGCTGGCGTGTGAGCCCAGCTGGGTCCTGCCTCTCGGGAGCATCACACCCAGTCCCATCCTCTCCCCCCTCCCCCAGCCCTCGTCATCTTCACCTTCATCCTCTACGCGGTGTCCATCGCGGCCCTGGTGCTGCTCTATGTCTACTACACCAAGCCTGACGACTGCACGGTGAACAAGGTGCTGATCAGCCTCAACCTGATCTTCTGCGTCGTCGCCTCGGTCGTGTCGGTCCTGCCCAAAATCCAGGTGAGGGGGGCGCCAGGGAGCCGCTGCCTGGCCTCTGCCGCTCTCGCGCCGTCTGGGGGCTGAGCCAGGAGTGCCGGCTGAGCTGCGGGCAGGGCGAGGCGCGTGGGGCCCAGTGCCGAAGGGCAGTGAGATACGGCTGCGGAGTCGGTACGGCCCAGCCGGTGGAACAAAAGCCCCTCCTCTGAGATGGGGACGTCCCTGGCTTTGCCCTGGTTTCACGGTACACCTGCGCTGACGTGGCGCGCGGGGGGAGGCCTTGGCTCCACAGCGCGCCTCCGTCCTGCCCAGCCAGCCGCTGTCTGCAGTCGGCGCCCGTCCGCGTGCTCTGAGCCTGCCCCTGGGCTGGCTGTCAGCTGAGGCTGGACTCCCGTCCCTGCTGACGCGATGGACTCCTGGGAGCAGAGTTCGCAGGGGAGCTGTGGGCTGCAGCCGGCAGGCTCAGACCCTGGCTCCCAAGCCGCGTGGGGCCGCTCCGGCAGGGAGGCCTGGACTCCCTGCGCTCTGCCTGGCGGCGCGCTGAGCACTGCCTGATGCAGGGAGCGCAGCGTGAGGGCCTGTAAGGCAGGGCCCTGCTGGGGGAGCCTTTTGCTCCTTCTCACAGCCAGGAGCATGAAGAGAAGGGAGCCTCCTGGGAGCGGGGTGCTGGGAGGCACTGCTATACGCTGGCGTTGGTACCGGGGTACCTGAGCTCCCCTGCTGCTTTTGGGTCCCTCCAGCCAGGCAGGCACAGGTCTAGCAGGGTTGTCGTCTGCTTCCAATAACCCGGCACAAAATTCACCTGTGGAATTTGCTGCCCCGGGGCCCAGCGCCCAGCCGCATTCCCCGGGGGGTTACAGCTCTGGGGGGGTGAGCCCGTCGCCTGCACTACGGAGGGGTATCCACCCGCTTCAGGGCACAGGCGGGCCGCTGGGTCAGGAAGTGATCCCAGACTGCCACAGCAGGCTGCCTCCTCCCTCTGCTGCAGCCGGTGCTTGCAGACTCGCCGGCCATGGAGTCAGTGACTTGCCAGGGCCTGCCAGGCCTGTTGCTCAGGGTGTGTGGGGCAGGGGCATCTCAGCGGCAGTCCCGGGGGGAAGGTGTTTTCTCTCCCCCCAGGCTGGCGTTGCCATGGGCTGGCCTGGCAGTGGCTGGGCTTTGTCCTGCCAGCAGGGAGCCGGTGGGTGGTTGTGTTGGGGCTGGCGCCGGGTTTGAATGCCCTGCTCCTCACCTTTCAGGATGCTCAGCCTCACTCGGGCCTGCTGCAGGCCTCCGTCATCACCCTCTACACCTTGTTCATCACCTGGTCGGCCCTGGCGAACGTACCAAGTGAGTGACGCTGGCGCTCGGGCGTGACTCAAGTCCTGCCGCAGCCCCGGGGGGACCCTTCCCGCTGGCTCAGCAAACCAGCATCTGGCCAGCCGGGTGGCAGCAGGTTGCTGGGCAGCAGAGGGTGCAAGTGGCCTTGGAGCAGCCCTGGGATAGCGCATCCCCATCCAGAAAGGCCTGTTTCAGGGGCTGTGTCTCCTGACATCCCTCCCTCCAGCAGGTCCTCTCCCGCTTGTGCCCCTCCCAATGGCTGGGACCTTTTACTGCCCGGCATCCCCTTGGCTTCCTTGTCCCCATGCGCCCAGCTCCCCGCGCTGGCGACTGTTGCCGGTTACAAACTAGAACCGAAGCCAGGGAGTCCCACGAGCTGTGGCCGCGCCCAGCGCCGACCCTCCAGCCCTACAGCGGGCGGGGTGTCGCTCTGAGTCCCGCTGGCTGGGCACTGTGATGTGTGCCACGCCCAGAGCAGAGAGGACGGGGCGCGCGTCAGTCCGGGGTGTCTGTGTCTTGGGAGGGTGGAAGTTGTCAGTCCTGGGAGAGTTGCTGCCCTGCTCCAGTGTGTGGGCAAATTGCATCCACTATCCGATTAGCCAGTTCATCTAAACAGACCATCCCTGTCCCAGGGCAGGGTTCGCTGGGGGGTGGAGGAGGAGTGGGCCGTTGTGATGCTGCTGGCTGTGCCTTTTCTCCAGGCTCCAGAGCTGCCAGCCGTGCGGGCCAGAGGGGGCGGGACGGTTCTTGCTGCTTACAAGGCTTTTGGATTCCTTTCCAGACAAGTCCTGTAATCCCACCCTCCTGGTGAGGAACAGCACGGCCGGCCAGCCGGCTGACGGGCAGGTGACTCAGTGGTGGGATGCCCCGAGCATCGTGGGATTGGTCATCTTCCTCCTGTGCACACTCTTCATCAGGTAGGGCTGAGCGCCACGGCTGTCTGGAGGGTGTGTGCCCGCGGCTGCTCTTCCTCCTCCCCAGCAGCACTCAGTCCCCTGCCGTGGAGCAGCCCGAGCGGGGGACCCTGGATGCCAGCGTGAGGCGTTCCGGCAGCGCCTGCCGTGCAGGGACGTGGCTTTTCTCCTGAGGGTTGTGCGGAGCCCGGCCTGCTGCAGCATTTGGCTCCCCCCCATCCATCATGAGCGCCCCTGGGGGTGGGCGAGGCGGGGAGAGGAACTCACCTGCGCACAGCGCCCAAAGCCAGCCTGAGCACAGCACGCCAAGGCTCTCTGTGGTGGGCTCACCTTCCCCCTGGGGTCTCTGCTCTCAGCCTCCGCTCCTCAGGCCACAGCCAAGTGAACAAGCTGATGCTGACGGAGGAGAGCCCGGCCGCACTGGGCGGCGGGGATCCCGGCGGGGAAGATGGGGTGCGTCGGGCCTATGACAACGAGCAGGACGGCGTGGCCTACAACTACAGCTTCTTCCACCTCTGCCTCGTCCTGGCCTCCCTCTACATCATGATGACGCTCACAAACTGGTACAGGTAGGTGCTCTCCAGATGCTGCCTGCCATGGCCACGCTGGGGTCCCAGAGCGCCATGGCCTGGGGCTTCTGGCTGGGGCTGAAGAGCACTGGTAGGGCCGAAGCGGGGGCAGCGCCAGCCTGGGATCAGAACCTGGCAGACAGGCTTGCGTGGCTGCGTAGTATCGCGCCGTGGTGTGGCTCTTGTTCTCCCTCCCGCTCGTACAGGGCTAAGGAAGGATCAGAGCCCTGGTTATTGCTTACAGCAAAGGTCAGTCTGCTTTGAGGCAACCGGCTTTTCTCTGAAGCCATGTAATCTCGTGTGCTGGGCTTGATGGGTTGGTGGCTGATGCGCTGGGCTGGAAATTAGGACTCTTGGGGGTCTCTTCCTGGATGTGCATTGCAAGTAAAATGCGTCATCGTTCCGTGCCTCAGTTTCCCCATCAGTAACATAGCGATGATGCCACTGGGTCCCCCTCAGAAAGAGCCATGATGTGGATGGCCAGGAAGGCTCCCCCACACACAGTCTGTGTTGTAGATGTGCCGTTGAGCCCACCTTGTAGCTAGCCCAGGGACTAACCCTCCATCTGTGTCACCGAGCTCTGACGGTGAAATTCACGTCAGGCAGGGTACCGTGAGGCTCCAGTGAAGCCTGGGCCTTGTGCTGGTCCTCGGCCCTGGGGGAGAGTCCCCCTGGCTGGCTAGTGCCGTTGGCTGCTAATATGGCCCTAGGCCCCCTGTCCCTGCCCCCAACAGGCCCATGCAGCACAGGCCGGGGAGAGGCACACGTGGGCTAGGCGTTCTTGGCTTGGGGTGACTGACAGCTTCCCCAGCCAATCAGCAAGCCCCAGGTGCTGGCGTGCCGGGGCATGTGGCATATGGCAGGCCTCCCCCTCCACTTTGCTGCCACGGTAGCGGGGTTGCCTTGGTAACCAGCGCAGAGCAGCAGCAGCATCCAGGCAGGCGGGGTCCCTTTGGAGATGTCCTCAGCTGAACTCTGCCAGCAGGGAGCTCGGCGGGAGCGTCCCCGCTGGGGGGTGATGGGGCTCTGCAGGCTTGGAGACCCTTCCCTGCCCCCTTTCTCTGGGACCCAGTGTCTGTCGCTCCCCCACCCCCCCCTCCCCCCGCTCGGTTTTGCTATTTATAAAGCACCACTTGGCCTGTCTCTGCGGTGAGACTGCCTAAGCTCTTCGCTGAGCGGCCGCGTGGCCAAGACCCACGGCGCAATGAATCCCAGCTTCCCCCGGCAGCGGGGCAGGGTCCCGCCCACGCTCCCCTTGGCTGGGGCCATGGCTGGCTCCGGCTCGCCGCAGGGCAGCCCCGGTTCTGCAAGCGCACGTGGGAGCAGGCGGTTTGGCTTGTCAGTAACGTGGCTGACGTGGCTTGTGTAGGCCCGGTAGCTCCGGCTTAAAGTGTGAATTGAAATGGGTCACACCTAATTACGGGAATCGCCCCCACTCCGCGCCCCATGCAGGAGTGACCTGGCAGTCAGCTTATCCCCTTGGGTACAGGGCTTCGATTCCTCATTTCTCTCCCAGCTACGGCGCGTGGCACGGGGAGGGGAGTGGACAGGAGGTACCTGTTGGACGTAGCCTATCCAGTAAGTTGCAGTGACCCAATTTTACCTCACTGTGAGGCACTTATGTTTGGTGTTTCAGGCCCAGTGAAGATTCCCAGGAAATGACGAGTCCGTGGACTGCAGTCTGGGTAAAGATCTCTTCCAGCTGGGCTGGTCTCCTCCTCTACCTCTGGACCTTGGTGGCCCCCATCATACTCCCTGACCGAGACTTCAGCTGAAAAGGACACGCAGACAGCTAATGCTGGACAGCTCAGACCCTCCAAGGCAGAAGCCCTGTTGCCAAAGGCTTGTCACTGTTCCTATGCCTGTATCTTGAGCTGGGGTGGGGAAAATCCTAGCTATGGATGGTCCCTGGACTCCTGTTTCTGCACCAAGACCAGTTCCTTGGAATAGTGCCTTTCTTTGTCTTTTGTTTTAAATGGGGAAAAGTGCCAAGTAGGGAAAGTATGTAGCTTGTGTATGAAGTTGGGAGCACCTGAGGAAACGTTGCTGGGTTTATTGGCTGTTTTGGGTTTGTTTTACTCTTGTAAATCTCCAGATTGGTTTGGCATTTCAGCGTGACCGCCATGATGCTCTTTGCAAGGAGGCAGGTGACTCACCTTTGAGAATTTTTGTTTTAAGATGCTTGTACAGTGCATTCTTTGTTTGACTCATCTTAACCCAGGAATATTTTGTATAATTCTTGCACAGCCCATTACCTGTCTATGGGCCTGCAAAGATTTAAATAAATGGCCAGAATTCCGAGTCAGTTGGCATCCACTGGGTATCCGCCATCTCCTGTAATCGGCAGCGCCGCGCAGGAAGAGCCCAACTTCACAAACCAGGTTTCGATGGAGCAAAGCTTCTCGCTGTTATGCGTCTCCAGGCATGTAGCTGAGGCCGTTTGCAGCCTTGCAAACATAAGGGAACCCTTTCACAAATTGCACCTGACTTCCACCATCGAGTCGCATCCCTTTCTCTGCACAGGCCCCTCCCGTGAGCAGTCAGTGCATTCCATAGCCCCGCCAGCCGGACGCCAAACTGGCAGCAATGGCCCCCCGCAGGGGATTCTCTGGCGCTCACAAGCGATAGCCTGGGGGAATGAGAGATATTTATGGTATAAGTGTCATTCTGAGCTCTCCCTGCCACACAGTGCTCTCGGCTTTCACCTTACTCCTGCGTAGCTCCCCTGCGCTGCTTATGCCGGGACAAAGAGGGAAATGACATGCAGAAACCTACCCAGCGCTTTCCCCAGGGGTGTTCTAGGATGGGACGCTTCAGCAGAACTAGCCCCAGAAATGAAAGTGGCTGATCTGAGACTGAAAGAGCCTTGCCTGCCTCTTCATCCCCCTGACACCTGAAGGCCCCGATCCTGTGGCTGGATCTGGGCAGGAGCAGCCTACACCCGGTGTGGTGCTCCAGTGGGAATCCATGTAGGTGCAAGGATCCGCCTCCTGTCTGATGGCAGGGTGGGCCTAAATCCTGCCTCCTGCGTCATCTGGGGCCAGGTTTCCTTTTGGCTGTGAAGCATCTTCACTTGTTGGGTTTGTTGTTTAAAAAGGGTGATTTTGCTGCCTACAACAGACGGGTTTAGATTTACTTTTTGTAAATCCCTTTGTCTGTCAGCATGTGATGTGTACAGCAGTGTTGGTGCCTGGCAGCCTGTCTCCACACGGTCTCCATGGGTGAACTGACACTAAGGTTGTGATGGGTACAGGTAGCAGCTGCTATACAAGCAAACGGAGGCACGGTCAGTGTGGACTGCTTTGTGCAGCAGGTGAGTTCTCAGGAGCAGGCAAAGGCCTTTTGGGTCGCTCAGTAGTAGAGTGGGGTGGGAAAGAGTTCAGAAATGTTTCCTTTTTGACACTGAGACCTTTCAATGCTGTTTGACAGGCAGGAGGGGGGCGGAGAGCTGGAGCAAGCCCACCCCCCGAAAAGCCCTGCTGGTTAGGGCATGCATGGGGCGGGGGGACCTGGGTTCAGGTCTTACCCCTCCGGGAGATGTAGCTGTGCTGATATAAGTTGTCTGTGCAGACCAGCCCTAGTCCCTGGGAGCTGAGAGACCTTTGGTCTGACCCTGTATGGCCATTCTGATGTTCTTATGTATGTTCTTATGATTTGGGCATAAGCTGTCATGGGCAAAGTCCCTCTGTCAGATGCATCTGATGAAGAGTCTTTGCCCATGAAAGCTTATGCCCAAATCAATCTGTTAGTCTCTAAGGAGCCACAGAACTCCTTGTAATATGGTAGCACCTCAGAGCCCTAATCGTTGTGCAAGGTGCTGTACAAACAGCAGTAGACAGTTCTGTCCCAAAGAGCTAACAGTCTCAAATCTCGTCTGTCTAGATTGTACCTTTCCGAGACTGTCTACTGCTCTGGGTCTGTGCAGCACTCGGCACAGTGGGGCCCTGATCTCGGATGGTCACTTGTGTAATAAATGTGATTATGCATCACTGCCCATGTTCTCCCAGACAAAGAACAACATTAACCTCTGAATCAGAGTGACCAGAATCCGTGTTTTTATTTAAGGACGTATTAGGGTGCGTCTACGCTGCACCATAGCTCAAAATAAGATGCGTAATTTGAGCTACGCAAATTGTGTACCTTATTTCGATCTTATTTCAAAATGGCTTATTTCCTAATTTGACAGCGCTAAATTTTGAAATAGCCCACTATTCCAAAACGTCCCGTACTCCTCACAGACCGAGGTTTACAGGGACGTCGGAACAGAGAGCCTGTTATACTTGAGACTGTATATCAAGTTACTGTGTGGGAGGTCTAGGTTGGCTATTAGGAAAAACTATTTCCCTAAGAGGGTGGGGAAGCACTGGGCTGGGTTCCCTAGGGAGGGGGTGGAATCTCCATCCCTAGAGGTTTTTAAGTCCCAGCTTGATCATCCCCTGGCTGGGATGACTGAGTCGGGGTTGGTCCTGCTTTGGGCAGGGGGCTGGACTTGATGACTCCTGAGGTCTCTGCCAGCCCTGGGATTCTATGATATTTTGAAATAACGGGCTTGCTGGGAAGATGCGTATTAGCTAGTTGGGGATACTCCGGTGTCCTGAAGTAGCACTGCCGTGTAGACGGAGCCTTCGGGATCAGGGTTTTTTACAATTCCCTCAGCTAACCCAGAATTTGTTACTGTATTAAACAGAGGCCAGGGAATGGGAGGAGCCAGGCTGCTTCAGGTGAGTCTTGCGATGGGTTATAGGCAACTGTAAATTCCATGTTCTTGCCACTAGGTGATGCTGTCAAGCCACCTTTGTGAGCATCTGTCAGCGCCCCCAGCAATCTGCTAATTCCAAGGCCGGCTGGAATCACCGCAGATGTTTTCTGCAACACGCTTCAGTGATGCATAACAAATTCCCTCCGTGCTGGCCACATGGGCTCCTGTATTGAGCACTCCACACCCTGCCAGAGCTGGGCTTTGTGCTCCAGTGAGGAAGGCTGATCTCAGCTTCCACCTCCCATGGGCCACCTGGAGAACGTTCGGGTCAGTCACTTTCAGGATCTCCAGCAGGACAAGGCCGTGACGGCGGCGCACTGTTACGGTGGAACGTAGCCGCTGTTTCCCTTCCATCGAGGCTCACCGAGGAGCTCTGCCCCAAGGGGGCATAGCTCATTTCGAGTGAATTTTGAATAGCTTATTTTGTAATTTCGGAATCGCCGGTTATTTTGAAACGCCCCTCGCGGAACGAGGGTCACGGGGACGTCGGAATAGCCAGCCTGTTCTTTTGAAAACTATTCAGACATAACGGGCTTGTTTAAAAGGCGCAGAATGGCTGGCGGGATACCGGACGTATTCCGACATAGCGCTGCTGCCTGGACGCAGCCTGAGTGCGTGGATGGCAGAGAAGCAGCACAGGTCCCTTGGGGTTGGGTGCATACGTGATGCTCGATTTGCTTGCGGCTCGGTTGTTTGGGTGGCAGACTGGCTGTGTCCTCTTGGCACAAACAGTGGGCTGGCACCTCTGGGTGCTCTCGTCAGCTGCCCAGCTTCCTGGGCTGTCTGGCTAAAGAAGCGCTGGCTGCCCATTGAAACAGCCAGATGCACCTGCCTATGCCCTTACCCTCCAAGAAACCCCACAGCCGCTCTGGGGAGCAGGGGCACAGCTGCCTGCCGGGGCAGAGAAAAGACTGAGCCAAAGGCTGGGCGATGGAGGCAACTATCATCTCTGGCAGCCTCTAGAGAGGGCAGCTTCCTGCTGGCATCAGGTGAGACCAGAACCTCAGGTGGGCACAGAGCAAAACTTGAACAAATTCCAGTGTCTCGTGGGGGGGCCTGCTCTTGACACCGCTATGGGTTCATTACGACCACACGAAGCAGAAGCAAGTGACTGCTCTAGCAAGAGGCACGGTGGTGCAGTGGTTAGAGCACTAGCCTAGGCTGGTAGAGAGCTGGCTTCAAGTTGTTACTCTGCCTCATCTTTGTGTGCCTGCAGGAAAATTATTGACCTGCTCAGTGCCTCAGTTTCCCATCTGTACAATGGGGACAATTGCACTCAGGGGGCGTTGTGGGGGAAAACACGTTGCAGTGTGAGGTGCCCAGCTACCCAACTGCTAAGCACCTTAGAAATCGAGCACCGGTGCAGGTTCAATCCCTTCTGCGTTTCCTTGGGCAGGCAAACTGTGCAGTTAGGCTGTGGGGCTGGGCTTAGGGCTTGTGGGTGCAGGGGCAAGGCCCAGCACTGACTCACTGTGTCGCTTCTCTCCAGCCACCAGAGCGTGGGGTCCAGCCTGCCTGCAGCTGGGGGCAGCTGTGGTTCATGAGTCAGTTCATACCCTTGCGCGCTTGCCGCAGCTCCGTGGGGCGCCCTGGAGCCATTCCACGGCCCCTTCCAAGCGCCGCAAAGAGCCGGAGAGCGAGTCCTGAGGGGAGCTGCTGCCGCCAGCACAGGATCATTTGCCACAGGCAGGTCAGGGCTCGCTGCTGTTCCGGGGCGAGGGGGCGGCTCAGCCGCAGCTGTCTGAGGCATCCGAGCGGAGACTTGGCCTCCTCACCCCGCTGTGTTCAGCCGTGGCGCTCGTGGGCCCTTCTTGCGGCCGTCCTGGCTGAATCGGCTCCTTCAGTGCAACACGCGAGGGCACAGCGTGAGCACACAGCAGGAGGGTGAGTGCGAAGGGGGCCCTGCCTGCTGGGAACAGCCTCCTGAGGGGAGGAATCGCTTGGCTCTGAGGCGCCTGCCTGCCCTGCTGCTATGGAAGGTTAATGCTGAACAATGGGCCATGGCCATGGGCAGCTTCCACAGGAGGAAGGGACTCAGGCCCTGGGGCTGGGCGCTGCTGGACCTGAGCCAGAGCCTCACCCAGGGCTGGGAGGGACTGAAAAACCAGCCCATGGCCCCGAAGGCTCAGCCACGTGCCTCCTGCTCACGCACAGGCCCCAGGGGACGCTGCGGGGGGCTCAGTGGGGTGTGAGGAAGCCTGGGCCCGGTGGGGCTGGTTGTCTGAGGTGCTAGGGCCTTGTTCAGCAGGCCAGGAGATCTGCCCTCACACGGCCTACGCAGGAGACCCAGCCTGGGGAAGTTCCCTGGCCACGGACCTGCGGGAGCCCTCTGCGGCCCAGGGAAGCTGCCCCAC
>JANRFK010002918.1:2184387-2194883 GCA_030068395.1 Apalone spinifera | reverse complement strand
ACTCAGCCAGGCAAGTCTCCCGGCCAGAGCCTGCCTCTGGCACCCCAGGCTCCCCACTCTCCATGATGAAAGAGAAAAGTTTTGGTGGTTTTCGTGAAAAAGGATGAGGCTGTTTCCATGACTGGGAATTGAACCCAGGGGCTGCTATGTAGAAGGGCTAAATCCTAGCCACTAGAAACCTAAGCTTTTTACTCAGCTTCACTAGCCCTTCACAGGCCACTTTCACTCCACTTCAGGACGTGGGACCATTCTCCCTGGCCCAGAGAGGACAAGCACAGAAAGCAAACAGAACAGCCAGGCTGAGCCAGGCCATTTAGTCCAGGATTCTGTCTCACGAAAGCAGCCAATTCCATGGCCCCGAGGGAATCATCAGAACAGACAATTCTCAAGTGTAGCTACAGGCACCTTCAACATATGGGAAGGGCTTGAGGAGATTATTTCTTATTGTTTTCACTTCACAAACTCCACGCTTTAGCCATGTAGCTGGGGAGGGGGAGAGGGAGGGGAACTGCAGGGCCAGGGTGAGAAGCAGACACAAACTCAGACCCAGGGGGGGGCCTGTGTCAGGCTATGGCTGAGTTATTAAGGTACTAGATTAGAAATCCAGTAGGGTTTTCCTGTGCAGGTTCAAATCCTGCTTACACCCAGGCCTGCATTCTGGCCACAGTTGGTGGGTACTTGGCTCCGTGACCCAGGTTGCAGGAGTTTGAGGTTCCCCTGTGTTTGCTCATGGCCAAGGCACTTGCCAGGCCCAGTGGAGATGAGTGCTGGGCTGAATGTGGCTGCTCCTCCTGCATTTTGGTCAGTCTCCGGAAGAAGCAGAGAAGCTGCCTGGGCCTGGCCATGCAAATGTTTGCAAACGAGACTGGCTGCTTCCTCTGACAGGTGCCATCTGGAGGAACATAAGAAATCCGGAGACAAGGCAAAGGAGACATAATTGCAGAGCACTGAGCTGGGGGCAGAAGGGCCTTTTTTCCCAAAAACTTTTTCCTCTCGCAGGGTCCTGCCTGCGCGCAGAGTCCCTGCAGGCACCAGAGAGCTCTGTTTGGCATCTCTCTGTCTCTGGTCAGTCAGCACCTGCAGGTGGAGTTCAAAGGCTGCTCCAAGAGGCCCTCCCGGGACAGGAACCATGGAGCCAAGAGTATTTTTGGGGTAGGAACGGAGAAAGGGTTTCATAGTTCCTGGGAGGAGGCTGACACAGAAGAACAGGCTCTTGGCTTTAGCTGCCTCCTGCCCTTGCTTTTCTCTTGCTAATTCTGTGCCCCAGGAAGGGACCAAACCAAAGGGAGCTGGGCCCCCATGTGGGGATGCCAACCCAAACCCTGAGCCTAAGGGGCTGACTAATAAAGGGCCTCAAAGAGGGCCCCATGGCTGAGCTGGGTAAAGCACCTAGCTTATAGCAGCAGATCCTGGGTTCAACTCCTTGTTGTAGCCTTTGCTCACATTTTCCTATATGCTTCTGAGACATAGAAGAGGCCTCCCCTGGCCACCCATGGAACTGCTGGTTCAGGGAAAGGCTGATGGGAGAAAAGGGAGGTTCCTCAGAGGTAAAGCAGCTAAAGGGAGGCAAGGAGACCAGTGTACCAGCTGAAAGCCTCATGTCTTGAGAGGTGTGATGGTCCCATGGTGTAAGGGCAGCACCCAAGGCTCTGAACCTTGCAATCTGAATTCAAATCTCAGTGGGCTCTGCTGGTGAGATACTGGCAGTCCAAGTGCTTGGCATCCTTGCCCTTAGGGTGTGTCTAAACTACAGGGTTTTTTTCAAAAAAGAGCGTCCTTTTTTCGAAAAAACTTTCTGTGCATCTAGACTGCTGCCGCGTTCGTTTGAAAGTAAATAGAAAGAATGCGGCCGTTTTTTCGACCATGGAAAACCTCGTTTTACGAGGAAGAACGCCTTTTCTCAAAAGTGCTCTTCTGAAAAAAGGCGCTATGTAACGCAAACTGTGCTTTTTTGAAAGAGACCATCCTGACTGCCTGGGTGTTCTCTTTCGAAAAAGCAGCTTGCTTTTTCAAAAGTACTGGTTGTAGTCTAGATGCTCTTTTTCGAAAGAGGCTTGCGGTCTAGACGTAGCCTAAATGTCCAGAGCGAGGGTGCGACTGATTTTGGAAATAAAAGGCAAAGGACCTTTTCTTCATCCTTGTTACAAACTACAAACTTTACAAATGTTGTAACATTTTCTCTTTGTGTCCCTATTTCAAGTGGAGATTCTGAAAGCTCAGTAAGGGGTGAGAGGAGGCACCCAGCCCAGCCCAACCAGTGGGCCGTGGGCAGAGGGTGAGGAAAGTGAGCTGTAGCAAAGTGTGATGGGGGTGTGCCTCTTTGTGCCACCACTCACCTTTGTCATCGTCTGGCTGAATTGGAAATACACTGTCAGAATTGGCTCCCTCTGGGCAAGGGGATGGGAAAAGGGCGAGGCAGGGAACACAGACAGGGGAGCAGAAAAGAACATCCATGAATGTCAGTGGGTGGCAAAGGGGCAGCAGCATTTTCACCATCACACTTCTGGAAAGGGGCAGCCCCCGGAGGCAAATGGACTTTCTTCTGTTCCTCCCCAGGTTTCACTTGCTTGCACTTTGGCTGCTAGCAAATCTCCCCTCACTCTTCTCTTCTGCAGACTAAACAAGCCCTTCTCACTTGTGTGCCACCCCAACTGATTTATCTGTGGGTCAGAGGCCCCCCAATTCAAAAAAGATTCCCCACCCCCAAATTGAAGGGAAGCCAGGCATGCAGAGCACACGTGCAGAGGGGGAGTCAGAGGTGCCGTGGGAAAAATGGCACTTGCAGGTCCCATGGTGTAAGGGGCAGTATTCAGGACTCTGAATCCTGCCAGCTGAGTGGGACCTGCTGATGAGATGTTCTTCTGCTGCACAACCTTAGTAATCAAAGGTTTTGGCTTCCTTGTCCTTAAATGGCCCCGAGTGAGTCTGTGCCCCCCTGCCGGGAGACTGGTACCCACTAGAGTTAGGTGTTTGGCCCGGCTGGGTCAGTGGGGTTGCTGCTGCACGTTGGGTCCCCAGAACATAACAGCCTGGCTAGAGATGGGGAAGGGGGGGGAGGGGTTGAGGTTGTGTCTCATGCTGCTTCCCCTGATGCCCGCACCTTTGGTCCCTGTGTCGGCAGCTGCCAGGCTGTTCCTCTTGCCCCCAGGGCGCTTCAAGGAAGGAGCAGCAAGACCAGGCTCAATAGTCAAGGCAGAGTCACAGCCTGGCCCCCAACCCGCCTTTCCTCTTCTGGGCACATGGAGCAATGGCAGCTGGGACGGGCAGCTCTGTGGCAAGGCTCAAAGGCCCCAGAGCAACCCAGGGCAGGGCAAGAGTAGAGGAGACCCTTCGTCCTTGTGGCCTGAGGATCCCAGCCCGTCTGCTCGCTGCCCCCACACATCCCCTCAAGCCGCTCCCAGAGCACCATCACAAAGTGCTGGGCAATCAGGGTCAATCCCCAGTGGGGCCTCTGCCCATTGCCATACAAGGGCTCATTTGGGAGGGGAAGGGGGCAGGAGCTGTTTCCCCAAGAGGCTTTTCTCCAGCTGCTGGGCAGCACAGAAGGACCCAGGGGGAAGGGCCAGCACTGGCAGGTCCCGTGGCTGGCTCCGTCTGCAGCACCGCTGGCCGGGAGCCTTCACTCTGAGCTGTCGTGTTCCTGTGGGGAGCTGGGATTTTCCCTCCAACAACACAACGCACGCCGTGTTCGCCCCCTGCCCAGCAATCTGGGGCATGAACCTGCCAGGGCCTCTGAAAGTGACACTGTCCCCACCCACAAGCCCTGAGAGCAGAAGAGAAAACGTGAGGATAGAACCTTGTGTTGATGTGGGACAAGTGCCCAAGCGGGCTACTTCCCAGAGCACCAGGAGCCAAACACCTACCCCAGAGTCACCTGGGCAGGGCTTTTGCTTGGGTCCTTAAATCCAGCCACCGACAGCTCTTGTGAGGGGCCTTCCCTTCTCTTCCTCTCACTCACAGTTGCTTTCAATGCTGCCAGTGAAAACAGGGAATTCAAACACTCATGAAAGACAAGGGTTGGAAGAGATCGCAGGTGGTCTCTAATCCAACCCAACCCCAAAAAATCATCCCAGTCAGAGCTTTGACAAGGTTTGTCTTCAAAACCTCCACAGATGGAAATTCCACCAGCTTCTTAGATAACCCCTTCCAGGGCTTCACTGCCCTCCTGGTGAAACTGTTTTTCTTAACAGCTCGTTTGCATAAGCTTTTGCGGAAGAAGGCTGCAGTATAGACGTTGCCCTAGACATTCCCCACTGCAACGCAAAACCATTTTGCCTTGTTCTGTTGTCTGACTTCAGAGAGAATAGCCTGGCGCCATCCTCTGAGATTCCCCCCCTTTTTCCCAGCACACAGAGCCAGTACTGTGTGGCAGCAAGAGTGGTCCTGCTGTTCAGTAAACACCACTGCAGCTAGTACTCTGAGGAGGAGTAGTGAGGTTATGAGTTCAAGCCTCCACTGAAGCACTGGTTCATGCTAACTAGATGCTTTTACCCACCACACAATTCACTTATAAAGCTGGAATTCCAGCCTACAGGCCAGTGAGGAAGAGAGCAGTTAAAATGCCTCTTCGCTTCTTACCTCCTCACAAGAGGTTTGGTCAAAATCCACAAGTCCACCCTCCTTTCATCCCACCTGCTTCTGTGCCAGGCTCTCTCAAGCACAGGGAGAAAAGGGGAGATAACCGGATGTAGATATGACGTGCCGGTGACAGTGGAGGCACAACCAGGGACTTGAAGCCCAGACCCACTAAATCAACCCCTGTGGCTCGGTGTGTTAAAATGGTAATTAAAACCCCTGCGTACTGGACCCTTTCTCTCCTGAGGACTTGGCAGTGGCACTGGGGGGTGCCCAAGACCTTCTACCCTCAGGCTGATTTGGGGCCCTTGGGGAGGAGCCCTGGGGACGCCCACACTGTCCTGCTCCAGACAGGTGGTGAAGGGGAGTCGCAGGCTGTTGGTGCTACGGGCAGGGTGTGTGGGGGTGAGGACAGCAAAATCCCCTTCTTCCCGCCCCGGAGGCGCTGCTGGGTTTGCCCCCCCTCGCCACAGGGCAGAGCAGAGGGACCCGGCGCTACTGCCACGAGGGCGGGCAGCCCTGAGGCTGAGGCGACTCGGCCCTTATAAAGCCGCCAGGGCGGGGCAAGTCTGAGGAGAATGGAACCCTCGTGCCGCTTGGCGGGAAAATCCGGTTCTGACCGGTCTCTGAGCGGCCAGTGCCTGAGGGGATCCGACATGGATCCCTAGGTCAAGGGTCACTGACTCCATTTAGTGGCCGCAATTACTGACCTGCACAGCGTCATCATAACAGTACATGTCAATGAGGTAGAACAATGAAACCAAACATAAACAAAACTCCCTCACACAGGGGAGATGCAGAGATCAGAATTTTCCTGCCTCCCTCAGCTTGTCTCGCTACTTTGCCCCATTTCCTGCCTCCCTCCCCGAGGTGACCCAGTGGCTGAAAGGGACTGCGGCTGCTGATGGTGGGGAAGATGGGCCACAAGAGCCTGGCAGTAAGAGGGATAAGGGTCCAACCCTCCCTGTGCCACTGGGCTTGGGATCCTGGCCACCCAGCATTCACTCTGATGAGGCCAAAATACGGGAAGAGGGAATTCTCACTGCTCCCCTCCTCTGGGCTGGAATCCCAGCTCCCACAGAGCACCCTGCAAGGGGAAAGCCCTGCAGGGACTGAAAACCACTGCTTCCCCTGAGGCTGGAATTCACAACCTCAGCATGCCACCTATGAGTACTGCTTTCTAAGCACTCCACGCTGAACCATTGCACCACTGGAGCAGCTGTTGGAAAGGTTTCTCCAAAGTCCTTAGATTGAGAAAGCCAAGAAGCACAAAGTCGAATTGAGATAGAGATGCAGCCGTGTTAGTCTGTTGTAGCTGAATCAAAAGACAGAACTATGTAGCACTTTAAAAACTAACAAGATGGTTTATAGGTGATGAGCTTTCGTGGACCAGACCCACTTCCTCAGATCAATATGTGGAAGAAAATTGGCACAACCATATATACCAATGTGATACAATCAAAAAAATGAACGCATGTGAAATTGACAAATCAAATTTTAGAACAGAGAGGAGGTGAGGGGGGAAGGTTAGTTTCTGTGAGGTAATGACATTAGGGGTGATAATTGGGGAAGTTATCTTTGTAATGGGTGAGATAATTAGAGTCTTTGTTTAAACTCATACAACTGAGTGAGAGGGGCAAGCACATCAATTGCCAAGGATTTGCAATAAACCAACATCTCACTAGCAAGTCCTACTGAGGTTTGAACTCAGCTAACAGGATTCAAAGTCCTGCGTGCTTTCCCTTACACCATGTTACCATCAGGAGACTGGCATTGCAGCTAATAGCTGAGACTCTCCACTGTAGAGGTAGCCTCTGGGCCACAAGGCGGGGAGTGGCCATCTGAAGCCAGGGCCGGCTAAAGTGGAAGCCATCAGGGATCGGCCCACTCCCCAGACTAGGAAGCAGCTCCTGGCTTTCATTGGGAGGGCGGAGTACCACGGGAGGTTTGTAGCCCACTTTAGCACCCTGGCAGCTCCCGTGACAAAGCTTCGTGGGAAGGGCTAGCCCGACAATGTGGTCGGGACCAAGCAGTGCTGAAGGGCTCCTTTGCTGCATTCACAGCTCAATAAACCGTCGTGTTTTATCCTGGCTGAGAGTTCCTCAGGTCTGGAGAACAGGGTGTCTCTATTCCCTCCGGAAGTGGGGACCTTCCTAAGGGAGCCCACAGGAGAAACTCCCAGAGAAGGGGCTGTCGCACAGACTTTCTCCTTTTGCAATCCCCCAGTAATTACAGACATTGCAATTAGTATGAAAACAATTTGTGACCCAACGCGATTTGTGACCAAGTTGATTGCAATGAGGAAAACACCACTCCATCAACTGAATAGCTAACATAGCTCAGCAAAGCACTATCCGCAGAGACACAGCCAGGGTGTGGCTCCCATTGCGGGTGGCTGCACTGGAAGCATTCCTCCCTCCAGGCCCTGCTTCCCCACACAGGCTGGGAGAATAAAGACACAGAAAAAAAGCCCAAAAAAGCCTGGCCAAGGAGCGGAGAGAATGGACCCCCTGGGGAGGGAAAGGGTTCATCAGTGGGGTCAAAGAAGAGGAGCTGGACCTGCCAGGGTGCGTGGGAGGGCTGGGCTGGGGGTTTCCATGGTTCTCCTCTTGAGCAGTACAGTACAGACACCCTTGTCCGCCCCGGGTGGGGGCTGCATTTCCCTGGGGATACAGGGAGTGAGGATTTCCCAGGTCCCCTGGCTACAGGGAGCTCCCCATCCCTGTCCCCCGTCATCTCTGTTCCCCCTTTGTTGAAGTGCTGCAATTACAGGCCCTGTCCTCACAACTCAGCCTGGGCTCAGGGTGGGATGGCTCCATCCAGGAGCAGGCATCCCCACCAAGAGCACCGGGCCCCTCTCCAAAGCGGCAGGCTCCCAACCCCCTGACGTCCCCGCCCCGCCCAGGCACTTAATATCCCCAAGCCAGAAGTTGGAGCCGAAGCCCGGAGCTCACCTGTCTTCCTGTTGAGGTGGGAGTGGTGGGAAAGCAGGCCCCTGCCCACATCCCCACCTTCCAGAGCTCCAGTCCAGGGCGGGTGGAGAGTCCACAACTCTGCAGCTCCTCACAGCTGCTCCTGTAGCGCGCCCGGAGGCCGGAATGGGAGTGCCCAACCCACGCTGGGTCAGGACGAGTCACCCTGGTAGCTGTGAGAAGCTGCAGTCGAGGACTCTCCGCCTTCCCCAGAGGGCCCAGAGACCCGAGGGCAGGAGCATGGACCGGCAGCTGCTCTCAGTCCCCCGCACCTCAAGCTGGGGGAGGCTCCGCCGTGGCTCCCCACAACTGCCGGGGTCCCTGGCCAAGCTCTACGCCGGCCTCGCTTGGGAGTTTGACCCTGGGGAGTAGGGAGAGGAAGGGTGCTCGATACATCCCGGCCAGGCCTCCCCACTTCACTAAGCAGGAAGGGGCTGGCCTCCCCTGTTTCCACCCCCCTGATTCCCATGCACCACGGGCCGGAGGAGACGTCGGAGGAGGTGCTAGTCCCCATCTCCTTTTGCCGCCGAGCTCCGGCTGCCACGACAGGCTTGCCAGGGTGCCGAGGGGCCTGTCCCAGCAGCGGCGAGAAGTCCCGGGCAGCAGCCAAGAAAACCCCAGACAGGAGAAGACGAGATGGCAGCTCTTGCTGCTCCCCTGGCCGCACTCACTAGCAGAGCTCCCCACGGGCTCACCCAAGAAGCCTGACTCCCAGCAGGGCCAGCAGAAGGCAATGCGCAGCAGCTCTATCATCCTGCCCGAACACGGTGAGATTGTAGAAGGCCCTCCCTCCTCCCGTTGCTCCACATGTGACTCGGCCCCTGCCCGGAATGCTGGGTGCAGCTGGAACACGCGGGCGCTGCGGCGCGGCCAATGAGAAGCCAGAGCTCGGACAAAGGGCCTGGTTTACATTCGTCCGGCAATCGTTAGTGCAGCGCGGCGGCGGGAGAGCAGCACGCCTGGGAGGTGCCTACAGACTGTCCCGGACTTTGAGAGGAATAGCCGCGGAGCCTTCGAGGGGGCCTCGGGGCCACGTCTGCCAGCGCCAGACACCAGCACCCGGAGGCGGAGGGGTCCGGCTACCGAGAGCCGCCCCAACAGCGCTTGGGACTGCAGAGCAGGGAGACCTGGTAAGCGCCCCCGTTGGCTCGTTTCCCAGGGGGACACCAAGCTACCCAACGAGCACAGAGCAACCTCCCCGCTAGAGACTGACCCGTAGATCCCCTCGCGCCAGGTAGGGGCTGAGCCAGATGGGGCTGAGGGCTGGGTCCCTCCTCCACCCTGGGGGGCAGGAGTAATAGTCCCACTCGTGTTTCATGCCGGTTCCTCCTCTTCCTTCCTGAGCCGCATCCTCTCTTTCCTGGTCCGGCATGCTCTGCCACTGGAGTCCCTGCCCTCAGGGGAGGGGGTATCTGTTCCCGCCATGGGGAGTACTGGGGAGCTGTGGGGCAGCCTGTCCTATCAGCTCCTGCCACGTGTGCAGAGCCCAGGCGCCCGAGAGGGCAAGGGGGGAAGGGGATTCAGCCTTGCCGGGGGGTAGGGGGTGGGCCATAGGCTGCGTTGCCCACACTCACGGCTACTCCCGCCTTCATTGCAGGATGGAGCTGCTGAGGAGGTTCCTGAGGGGAAAGGCCCTCCAGCATCCCCAGGCAGAGAGCTGCGCCTCCACCTCGCCTAGGGCAGAAGCGTCTCCACCTCGGCACAGGAGATGGCTGTGCCTGGCCCCACTCTCCAGAAGACCTGCTCCCGGGGGTGAGGCCAAGGGCAGGAAGACCAGACTGGGCCTGCGATTGAAGTGGCCCAAGTGCTCCCGGGCCAGGCGGGACCCAGCCTCTGACGACAGCCAGACATCATGTCTGTGGGGTCCTTTTTGCTGGGAGGCCCAGACCCAGGCAGCCAGCCCTACGGTGCAGCAAGAGACATCACCCTGCCGGCTTCCTGGAGACCAACCCATCTGCCCTGGGCCGGAGATGGCTGGTCCCAGCCTCAACCCCACGGACAACACCATCGGGAGCCGCCCTCACTCCCCAGCATCTTCCAGGGAGAAGAATGTGGAGTGCTGCCCCGCTGCAGGTGAGGAGACCCAGAGCACCGGGAGGCAGAGGGGGCTGTTAACCCCCGTGACTCCTTGCCCATCAGTCATTGGGGGGATCCCTCCCGGGGGGGTCTGGCCTGAACCACTCACCCGGGGAGGCCCATGGGAGTCGCACTGATGGGCCCTGTATGGGGTGGGGGGTCACTGCTGCTGTGTCCTTCCCCTTCCCCAGCAGCAGGAGAGGTCACGTCCTCCCTTCTGTGTCCCGTGCAGGGGTTCCCAGCGAGCTGGAGAAAGAAGAAGATGGAGGCAAGGGCCTGGCCAAGGAAGAGAAGGAGAAAGACCTGGAGGAAGAGGAGAAGAAAGAAGACCACGTGGAGGAGGAGGAAGCGGACGAGGACAAGGACGAGGACGACGATGACGACCTGCCCCCAGACGTGGACGAGAGGAGAGCGGGATGGCGCGAGGAAGAGGAGGATCTGGCCGTTGAGAGCTTTGTGGAGAGCCTGTCCACGGAGGAAGGGGACGCAGCAAGCAGGGAGGAAGAGGAGAGCCGAGGAGGCGACGCGGGACCTGCCGACAGAGGAAGAGGAAGAAGGGAAGAACAAGCAGGGCCCAGCCAGAGCCAAAGAAGAACCCCTGAGCGCGGAGCCGGAGAAGGAGAGTGGAAGGTCCTGCTGCTGGAAGAGGACGAGGACGAGTATGAGGACGACTAGCAGGCGGCTTTGAAGAAGGAGGAGAAAGACGTGGCTCTTCAGGAGGAAGAAAACGAGGAGGTGATGGTCTCGGCCAGGAAGAACTGTGGAGGCCAGCGGACTGGAGACACTGCAGCGGCTGGAGATGGGCACAGGGAGAGGTTTTGGACCCAGGGGACATGGAGCGTGTCTGGGACCAATTAGGGGGTGTGGGTGGGG
>JANRFK010002918.1:2148128-2177030 GCA_030068395.1 Apalone spinifera | reverse complement strand
TGATGACCTTCTGAGGTCTCTTCCAGCTCTATGGTTCTATGATTCTATGATTACCCTCTAATGATCTTGGCAGCAGGTCAATATAGTCCACTTGTATTCTTACCCAGGGACCCTCAATAGGTTGATGCAATAAGGGGCCTTTTTTGATCTTTACATCTGGGTTATTTTGTACACATGGTAAACAACTGTTAATAAAGTGCTTATTTGTGGCTGCCAACCCACAATAAGTAAATGTTGGATGATCTTCTGAACCCCAAAATGTCCCTGCTGATGTGACAACTTGATTAGTTCTTGTCTTAAAAGCATTTGAATTACTAGTAACGGTATCAATTCTTGATCTTCATTACTTGATTTACTACTTTTCACTGCCATTACTAACCCAGAGGGATGTTTCATGATGTCGTAATCTCTACATCTTTTGGACTGCACCAGTCTTTGACTCTCAGGATCCAGTTCCTGTAATTGGACGGTTGGGGACGGGCAACGAGGAGAAACTGGCACACATGCCCCCCGCAGCCGCAATATAGTTCTTACCCGCCTGGGCTGCTGCTTAAGTAGAGACTGTTTGGGCTGGGTGGGAAGGGGAGGAGAGGAGAGGGAAGGATCCTTTGAAGCGTCCTGGGATGGGGTTTATGGCAGATTTTTGCTGCCTTGTGTCTGCTTTGCAATCACACCAGGGCCTGAGCCAGGCTGCTAACGGCATTCCGAGAAGTCTTGCCTTGGAGCCATTCCTCAGGGACTTTCTACCTCCCTTGGGGTGGGGTGGGGGGGAGGTTTGGACCAGCCTTATGCGTACAATCATCTAATCACAGTGAGAGAAAGCGGTTTGGCTAAAACATGGCCACAGCCTGGGCTGAAAGTCCCAAGATACGCATGCACCTTATTTGGAGATTCAGAGAAACTGGGTTAATGTTTTCCAGCTGAAGCGGCAAGTCAAACACGTTCCTTTCGTATTTCCAGCTCGGCTCGGAGGAGGCTGTTGTAGGAATGTCAGGGCAGTGCTGATGTCGTGGGGCTTCCTTGCCCACTACCCTGGCTGGAGCACTGGAGCACTGCAGCCAGGAGACTGTGGAGAAGGAAAGGGAATTTCCATTGTCTCCAGCCACCAAGTGTTGCGGCTCAGACCCACGCTAATGTACTTATGGTGATTTCACTTCTGTGCATTTGCCCTTCAGCTCAACAAAGAAGCGCTCTGAAGCATTTGGGATGACAGCACAGAAAAACCTTGACACCAGTAAATGTGAAGTACCAGCAGCTTTGCTTGGTGAGCTATGATGAGCAAGGCTTAGTAATGCACGAGCTTTGTGTGCCTGAACAAGTGAGTGAGTTGATCTTTAAGTGGCTTCCCAGGGAGCGGAGCAGGAATGAGCACTCCTTGCAGCTCCAAGGAGAGTTATGCTTTGGTTCAAGAGGTGAACGCCCATGGCTTTGGGACTGATGGATTAAGGTTCTGGTCCCAGCTCCCTGGCGTGCGTGATTTATCTTGTAACTGTCAGTGTTGTCTGCACAATGTGCATCTGGAGTGGAAATTTCAGCAAGATTAACAGGAACGCAGCTTTCATCCACCCCCCCTTTTCTCCAACACACATGTCCAGAAGTAAGAGTGAGCCCAAGAAAATGTTTCACATTTGCTTAGGGAAGAAAAGCCTCCAAGATGCTCCACAAGTCACCAATACAAGAGAGAGAGCATGAAAGAGTTTCATGTCTTGTATGTGCGACAAGGAGGGGATATTGTGCCTAGGGTCAGAGGTGAAGGGAACGGCCTGACGAAAGACTCAGACTCTTCAAATGTGCAGCCATGAATAGTTGGCCATAATGCCCCCTTGATGGGGGTCTGCAGAATGCCACACTTGAAAACCAAGCAGGGGAGCTCTTACAAGGGTCCCAAAGAAGCTCCCTCCTGTCTCTTATCAAGTTGTCCACAGAATGAAGACAAACTCCTGGAGCCCCCAGTGTTCTAGACCAACGTCCCTGAGACAGCAGGAGCAGAGCCAGCAAGGCTACACGCTGATAAGTCTGACACCTTTCACCCGGATACAGCTCGAGAAAGGCTGTGTGGGCTAGTGGATAGGGCAGCAGGCTAGGAACTGTGCAACTTGGTTTCCTCTCCCCTGTCTGATAGTGACATGCTCTAATGCCTGGGAAAAGAAACTTCTCTGAGCTCTGTTTTCCCTCCTATAGTTTGTCTAGTTAGACTGGACACTCTTCTGGGTAGGGGCTGTTTCCCACTGCTTATGTGAAGTGCCTGGGCCAGTAGAGCCCTGGTCTTGGTTTTGGCGTTCAGGTGCTACTCTAATTAAAACAGCAACCAATCCACAGTTGGTTAAATAAACATCTGTGTTTGCAGGTTAGATTCAGGCTAACTAAGGCTATGTCTGCACTCGCGGCTTCTTGCGCAAGTACGGCCATTCTTGCGCAAGAATCTGCAGAGCGTCCACACTGCCCGCCCACTCTTGTGCAAGTAAATTTACAGTACGGTGTGGTAAGAGAGGGCTCCTTGCGCAAGAGCTTCGCTCTTTTTTAACAGGTGTAAGCTCTCCTGTGCAGGGGCTCTTGCATAAGAGGGCAGTGTGGACGCTTGGCAGGGATTTTCTTGAGCAAGAAAGCCCTATGGCTAAAATTGCCATCAGAGCTTTCTTGCGCAAGAGAGCATCCACACGGCCATGGGCTTCTTGCGCAAAAGCACAGCTCACACATGGCAGTGTGGATGTTTTCTTGCGCAAGACTTCTTGCACAAGAACACTTGTGCAAGATGTTCTTGTGCAAGAAGCCGCGAGTGTAGCCATAGCCAAGGTGTGCCATTCTGGATCAGCCCATCAGCTCTTCAAATGTTTAACGAGCACCAAAGGCTAAAAGTTAATGTTGTGCAAATTTTAATGGAAACGTGTGTGTGTGTGTGGGGGGGGGAGGTGGGGTGTTAACAGGGACCCTGAAACAACCTGTAAGGGAAGTGGAGTCTTTGTTTCTTGATACCTTCAGATTAAGACTAGAAATCTTTCTGGCAGCTACACTGTAATCAAACCCAGATTATTGGGGCCAGGTCAGGAGGAACTGGTGAAATGTTGAGGCCTTTGAGGTGCGGGAGGTCAAACTAGATGAGCTAATGGTCCCTCCTGGCCCTACAATCCATGGACCAAGCTTGGTGTCCTATCAGCCACCCTGTGATGCTGCAGAGGATGGAGACTGGTGTGAGCTGTGCAGGGCTGGGTCAGCAAAGGATTTCTTTCTGATTCCTGCCGTGACCAGCTTACATCCTCCAGCCTGAGGAGCAGTTGCCCTCCCCTTGGCCTGCAACTAGAGATGTTCATGTTGGTCATTCAAAGTTAACCAACCTTGTAATCTCTTTTAAATCCAGCTGTGATACCCAAGTGTGGCCTCCTGCGACAGAGCATTTCACAGGCAGAGTCTGTGCTGCGTGAAAAAGTATTTTCTTTCATTTGCATTGAATTTACCAGTCCTTAGCTATGAGGGACTCCCTTATTCTCATATCATGGGGGACTTGCAGAAGAAGGACTGATCAGTTTTTACTCTGGGCTTCATGATCTTAAATACTGGAGTCAGAATACCTTTAGGAGGCCTTTCTCAAGGGCGCAGAGCTGAGGCCTTCTGCCTGGACTCTGCAAAGATCTCAACTGAGCTTCGAAGTCCCAGATAATCAGCTACCCAGGTGGCTCTGCTGGCAGCAGGCTCCCAGGTACCTCTCTCCATTTATGAGAGAGAAATGGTAGGTCTGGTTCTCCTGCCTAAATCAGAAATAACCCCACTGGAATGAGCAGAATTACACTGGGCCAGTCATGGTACTGTGGCCTGCAGATGCACTACAGCAGTGGTCCCCAACCTTTTGGGGCTGCCGAGCGTTGGGGGCCGGGGCCGCCCACGCGCCGCCCATACACCAGAGCGCCTGGGGCCATCACCACGCATGTGCTGTGCACCCGGGGAAGGGGCCGCCCATGCGCCATGTGCCCAGGGCTGGCACCGCGCATCTGCTGCGTGCCCAGGGCAGGGGCCGCCCATGTGCCACGTGCCTGGAGCCAGCACCATGCATGTGCTGCGCGTCCAGGGCCGCCCACATGTCTGGAGCCAGCACCGTGCATGTGCTGCGCGTCCAGGGCCGCCCACATGTCTGGAGCCAGCACCGTGCATGTGCCGCGTGCCTGGGGCAGGGGCCGCCCATGTTCCATGAGCCTGGAGCTGGCACTGCACATGCGCCGGGCGTTCGGGGCCGGGGCCTCCCATGCGCCAGGTGTCCAGGGCTGGGGCCGCCCATGCACTGTGAGTCCGGGGCCGGGGCCGGGGCCGCCCATGCTCCAGAGCGCCTGGGGCCAGCACCGCGCATGTGCCGCAAGTCCAGGGCAGGGGCCGCCCATGCGCCACGTGCCTGGGGCCGGCACTGCGCATGCGCCACTTGCCCGGGGCAGGGCCAGACCAGATTGTTCGGCGGGTGCACATAAGTGCCGCGGTGGGCGCCATGGCGCCTGTGGGCACCGCGTTGGGGATCACTCCACAACAGAACAGAGAAGTCTCTGGCCCAAAATCCATAGAGTGCAATGGGACATGGGGGAGTAACTTAACTCTGCATTTCGGTATTTGCACAACGTTTGGCTTCTCTGGCTCCTGTTTTACACTGATGTAACATAAGTCTGGTGGCTCATGCTGCTCGCTCCATCTAACTCCATTAGCCCACACTGCCCCCTCAGAGACACAGGAGAAATGCTTCTCCTGTTCATGAGTGTAGATATCGAGGACAAGGGGGTCTCCAATGCTCCTCCATCCCCAGTGCTGGTCTGTTCCATGTACTTCAAAGCAGTTGCTCCTGGTTTACACCCTTGTGAACAGAGGAAAATCAGGCACCTCAGATTTTGTTCGTGTGAATTTAACTCAGAATTTCTTTGCCTAAAAATGTTTAGTTGTTGTGTCCAGTGGTCCAGGAGGCTCCAAGATAGCCAGAGACTTTTCCCCAGTGCGTTTTACTTGAGTGTCTCTCCTCAACACAGGGGAACAGGAAGCAAAGCAAAAATCCTGTAAATTCTCTAGTGTCGGGCACCCTGGGCTAATAATGCAGAATGTAACAGTCTGCATGAAAAACCCACCCTCCACATCTGCTTGGTTTTAATCAATGATTTATTACCAACCAAGGCAGCTGTTGGGAGAATTACTTCACCCTGACGTGCCTGCATTGCCTCTTGGAGCAGATGGACAGAAATAGTTTCACATATTAGTCAAATTCTGGAGGCTATTCACCATAAACTATGGTCTGGCACAAGCAGAATGGACTTCATATTATTACTGATTTACAGAGAGCTATGGAAGATAAACTCGTCTGTATGGGGATGTTAGTCTCTTCTGTTTCAGTATTGATCTCAAAGCCAACTCCAGCTTTTGTGTAACCCCAAAGTCAGTAGCACTAAAAGTTTGTGCTATCCCAGATCAATTTGTACTGCACATTTAGTTGGGAAACTGATCCAAGATGCAGGAGAGAAAATTAAATTGTTACATTAGAAACCATGCGACTGGGGGACATGTTTCCTCGGCAGTAATTCCAGAGGCTTGCTGCTTGTTACCTGGTTTGGAACTATAAATATTTAACAAGGCAAATTTATCCACTTGTGCTCAAAATCAAGGGAAGATAAATTGCAAAGCAATTCCCTCCATCTTCCCAGTTCTTCCTCTGTTTGGTGCCCAGAGAGAATTCTCAAGCCACTTTGGAGAAATAAGATCTTTGTAATTAACTGGGTGTAATTAATTGAGCTTAAACCAAAGCAGAATATTTGGAATTTGAAGAAAAATTGAGAGTAATCTTCTTTTTTGGGTTCTCTTCCCTGGCTCTGGGGGGGAAGTGATGCTTAGCGAGTTAAAGAAGGAAACACCAGGCTTCTCTTCCTGGCTCCATTCTTGACTCATTGCATGAGCTTCGGAAACACCCTGTATCAGTGCCTCAGATTCTCCATCTGTAAATAGAGAAACTACTCTTTCTCACTGAGTAGTTATGGCAGTAATGAGGCTTAATTAGTCTGGACTAGGCCTAGCTGTATACTGGCTTGACGTGCTGGGAGGCTAAGAGTCAGCCACAAGGGACAATTTTGAAAATTAGGCCCCATTTTTAAAAGTGAAAATTTTACCCTGAGGCTCCCAAGTCACTTAGATATTTTGCAAATAAGTCTCGGCTTGACCAAGCCCTGGCTGGGTTGATTTAATTGGGATTCGTCCTGCCTAGAGCAGGGGGCTGGACTTGATGACCTTCTGAGGTCTCTTCCAGCTCTATGGTTCGATGATTCTATGATTCAAATTTTACCCAAGACCTTTCCCTCTTGCTCTAGGGATCACTGCACCATGCCAGGTGTCTATTTTACACTTCAGGTAACTAGCATATAAGCAGCAGCTAGTGCCATCCACTACCCAGGAGTGCCCGCAACTCCATCTCCAGGCTCACCCGGGAATCACGCCCTGACTGCCATTTAGGCAGCACTTGATGCTTCTGCCAGCATCCCAGCTGCCCCTCCCCCATAGTGCTGGTCTGGGAGGTTCAAGTGGGCTGTGCCCACAAAAGCTCATGGTTCCATCGACATGTTTGGTTAGTCGTTAAGGCGTTGCAGGACTATTTGTTGTCTTTGAAGTTCTTCCAGGGACAGATTAACATGGCTGTCCCTCTGAAGCTTTTAGCCCTTAATGTTTGTAAAGCACTTTGAGATCCTCAGATGGAAGACCCCATGTTAGGGCTAGCCTACACAAGGAACATGCATAGGTAGAAAATCCACACTCCTGAGGCACATCTACACCAACCTAATGCCCAGCACAGACAAGGCTAGGTTAATAGAAGAATTCTTCTGTCAATGTAGGTACTGACTTCCAGAGAAGTGGATTACCTACACCAACGGGAGAACATCTCTCCATGGCACAGGTAGCATTTTCATTGAAGAGCTGCGGCAGTGCAGCTGCAGCTTTTTAGGTGTAGATGTACTCTTAGATCAATGTATATATTAAGTCACTTCAAGAGGAAATAGGTGGATATACAGGAACCCTGCATTCCTTCCTGGTGGAACACCACTGGCTTCAGGGAATTTGGGCTGTGTGATAAAACTGGCTTCATTATATAGAGATATTTTCCAGCTGGGATTTCGGATTGCTCTGGAACCACGAAGAAAAGGACAGGTGATTTGCAGTAGAATGAAAGAAGCTAAAGTTTGATCCCAGATTCTGGGCTTTTGCTCCCCTAGGCAGGCGAAGCCTGGCAGCACAGTGGAGACTGCATCTCTGCTATCCCATACCTGTGAGAGCTTTGCAGCATGAATACCCCAGCCCCTGCCAAACTCTGAGCCCCGGAGCTGCTGCTTCAAATAGGAACCTCGCAGGTTCCACTCCCAATACACAAGCTGAATTGGGAGGAAGATGGAAGAAGATTGGTGAAGAAGATGGAGGGATAACACCGGAACTAAGCTTCAAAGGGCTGAGCTCATGAAATGCTCCAGCAAGAGGGAAAATCCTAGTGCCTCCCAGTACCACCGAGACAATGTCATGTGCCTGCTGCCAGGGGAGGGTGCTGGACCGGAGCACTAGTCTCTGTCGCCAGCAGACAAAAGAGCAGCCTAAAAATAGAGGCTTAAATCCACATTAAGCCCTGGTCTACATTAGGGCTTTACTTTGAAATAACCCCCCTTAGGTCAAATTAATAAGCAGAGCGTCCACGCGGCCAAGCTGTTACTTCAAAGTCTGCTTTCCTTGAGGAATAATGCTCATTTCGAAATAGATATTTCAATTAGCGATAGGGTGGACACTCCATTCTGCTATTTTGAAATAACTACTCCCCAGAGTCATTCAGACTAATTACTCCCCAATGCTTCCTGGGGCTGTAAGTCAAGGTAGCGTGGCCACAGTAACAGAATCTGCCTCGGACTAATTTCAAGGCTTCCCCATAGTGAGGACACGCTATTTCAATTTTGTTATTTCGGGAGTTATTAAATCGATTTTAGTTATTTCAAAATAGTTTCCTAGTGTAGATGCTCCCTGAGGCACCTCAATGAGGGTGTGTCTACACAGCAACGTTATTTCAGAATAATGGCCGTTATTCCGAAATAACAATGAGAGCAGCTACACAGCAATTCCGTTATTTCGAAACAATTTCAAAATAACGGACGGCTTATTCCGACTTCTGTAAACCTCAATCTACGAAGAATAACACCTATTCTGAAATAGTAATTTTGAAATAAGGCCTGTGTAGACTCTCCACTTCTGCTATTTCGAAATAGCCCCTCACCAGGGCCATTCTAAGTTATTCCTCCTGGGGCTCTAAATCAAGATAGAACATCTACATTAGGGAAACCTGCCTCGGACTCATTTTGAGGCTTCCCTGCAGTGTAGACGTGCTGTTTCGAAATAAGCTATTTTGGAATAACTCTTCCGGAGTAGCTTATTCCGAAATAGCTGTGCGGTGTAGATGTAGCCTAAATGGCCTGTTAGAAGAGATGTTGAGCCCCAGTGATGCTGATGTGGGCTGGGAGTGCTCGGGAGTTCTGGGAAACGGTGCTTTGGGATCCTGTGTGGATCCATGTTTCCTTGTTTGAAAATGCAGGTCAGGGTGTTTTCAATGTCTCGGGAGCCTTCTAGCAAGGAGAATATCTCATCATGGCGCTGGCCATGGGAGGAGACGAGCCTTCCACGTCCCGGATGCCACTCTTCAGGTTCTCGCCTTAGTTTCTTTGCCCAGCCAGAACTGGTCTCTCCTCCCTCCAGGCTGGCTGCCTGAGTCCCCACCCTTCCCCACTCACCGTCTGTCCCCCGCCGCACACCTAGGCCACAGTCTCCTTTCCCAGCCAGTTCCACTCATTTTCTCCTCACCGCTGGCTCTCAGCCCCATGATTTCCCCTTGTGCTACCCATCCAATTTCAAGCACTCCGTCCCTCAGGCTTCCGGTTGCAGCCCCCACCTCTCCCAGTTCCCCCCTCTCATCTCTTTCATAGAATCATAGAACCATAGAGCCGGAAGAGACCTCAGAAGGTCATCAAGTCCAGCCCCCTGCTCTAGGCAGGACCAATCCCAACTAAATCAACCCAGCCAGGGCTTGGTCAAGCTGAGACTTAAACACCTCTAGGGATGGAGACTCCACTACTTCCCTAGGGAACCCATTCCAGCTTCACTACCCTCCTAGTGAAATAATTTTTCCTAATATCCAACCTGGACCTCTCCCACCACAACTTGAGACCATTGCTCCTTGTTCTGCCATCTGTCACTACTGAGAACAGCCTCTCTCCATCCTCTTTGGAACCTCCCTTCAGGAAGTTGAAGGCTGCTATCAAATCCCCCCTCACTCTTCGCTCTTTACTTTACTAGCAATGGAATAATTTGCATACTGCTGCCTCTGGGTGGCCTCCATCACTTCCAGCACCATCCTCCTGTCCAGCTTGTGACAGCTGATGCCTGTGTAAGCCCTGTTTCCCAAAGCTCTAGAGCAATTCAGGGCAAGCCCAGGTGTACCCCATCCCTTCCCCAAGACCCCACCCCTTCCTTGAGGCTCCGCCCTCTCCGTTTCCCTCTTCTCCATCACTTGCAGTCCCCAGACCTTCCTCACTCTCACTGGCTTGAGACAGGAGGTGCGGGTTCTGGAATGGGAATGAGGGATTTGGTAGCAGGAAGAGGTAGAGAAGGGAAGATGTTGGCTCAGGGAGGGGGCTCTAGGCTGGAGAGTGTTGGGGGCAGGTGGAGGATTGAGGTGGGGTTGTAGGAGTTTGGGTTGGGGTGAATGAGGGGCTCAGGGCAGGGGAGCTGGGAGTATGATGGGCTCAGGGCACAGGTTTGCGGTGTGCGAATGGTGCAGGAGTGTTGTGGCAGAAGCCTGGGGATGTGGGGATGCAGGAGTTTGGGGATGTGAGGGGCTCAGAGCAGGGGACCTCAGGGTTGGGGTCTGTGTGGGGGGGCGTGCAGGAGTGTTATGATGGTGCGACCAGATATTGGCTTGGCCCCAGTTGGGTCAACACAGAATGTTACAGCATAATCTTTATTTATGGGAGCGGCAGGGAACCTGTTCTGAGTCAGGGGCCACTGACCTACCGAAAAATCAATTGTGGGCCACACAAGTAAGATGCAAATCCTCCCCCTCCCCCGGCCTCCTCCCAAGCCTCACTGATGTGGTCCCAACTGAGACACCTCACTCCCCTGGCACTCCAGCCGCATGGGGGTGGGGAGTGGGAGGTAGGTAGGACTGAGGTTCAAGACTTCAGGCCAAATTAACTTTTCTGGATTCCAGGGTTAGTGGATTTTGTGGGCCCGTCTACACTCTGAGGTGGGGCCAGAAATGAGGGATCCAGTGTGCGGGACAGGGCTGCCACTAAGTGGGATAGGGATGGGGGTGCAGAATCTGGGTGGAAAGTAGGGTACAGGAGTAAGCTGGGAGTGGGTGTCTAGCCAGGAGGCAGGGTTCTGGATGGTGTCTGGCCGGGGGCAGGGTGCTGGTGGGGTTCTGAGCAGTGGGCAGGGCTAGGGTGCTGGTGGGGGTCTGGCCAGAGGGAAGGGTGCTGGTGGGGGTTTAGCCAGGGGGAGAGGCAGGAGCAGCTCAATTGGTACCTGGGGGTCTCCAGGGACAAGGATCTCTGGGGCAGGATCTGCAGGCAGTGCTGGAAGAAGCACATGTGTGGCTTCTTAAATAAATCCAGCCCTTCCAGATCCTGTGCCACCATCTTAAACACCCCCCACTGCCCCCGGAGCATGGGGAAGGAAGGGAAAACAAGAAAGTGCAGTCTGTGAGCTGGGGAGGCACGCTTGTGCTTTCTTGTCTTCCCTTCCTTCCCGTGCTGCCTTCCTTCCTTCCTGCAGTGAGTGGGGAGAGTCCTGAGGCCCCCGCGATCGACTGGTTGGTGACCACAGCACTAGAGGGTAAGGATCTCTCTGCTGCATCTGTGAGTGGGCAGGGAGAAGAACAACCACAGAGCTGCTTCATCTGCATAAGCTATTTACCCAGAACTGCAGATGGACACACACACACACACACACACACTCTCTCTCTCTCTCTCTCTCTCTCTTCCCTCCCCCCTCCCCCCCAGGGGAAAGAGCCCTCTGCCACAGCCATTCCTGAACTAGGGGAAGTGCAGCTAAAGAGAATGCTTCATTTACACAGGCTTTTAATCCTGAATTCCTCTAGCGATGCTATGGGAGACACTCTAACTGTACAGGCGCTCAGAACTGGTTTGGCAGTGGAACTGAAACACTTCAGAAACAAATGGCTCTTTCTTTACAGGCCTGAGTGTGTCTTTGATGATTAAGACCTTGCTCAAATATTTTACTATGCCTTTTTTCTACGGACATGTTAACAGGTTTTTGAGATGGGGGCATTTCCAGGAGGTAGTGCAGTGCATATTCTGTTGAAGTCACACAGAATAGTAGCAGTGGGAAGCAAACCAGAGGGGCAGTCCCTGCTACCCAGTGACTCAACAAGACTGAATTCACTATACACAGGTTAGGTGGCTGGGTCTCAGCCAGGACCAAGCAGTGCTTTCCATGTGACCAGAGACAGGCCGGCCTGCCTGTATTTCTGGACTGTGGGGGCTACGTCTACATTGGCAAGATTTTGCGCAAAAGCAACGGCTTTTGCACAAAATCTTGCCACCTGTCTACACTGGTGGGGAGTTCTTGCACAAGAACACTGATGTTCTAATGTATAAAATCAGGGCTTCTTGCGCAAATACTGTGACACTCCCACTCAGGGATAAGCCCTCTTGCGCAACTGTTCTTGCACAAGAGGCCAGTGTAGACAGGCAACATCAATTTCTTGCGCAAGAAAGCCTGATGTTTAAAATGGTCATCGGAGCTTTCTTGTGCAAGAGAGTGTCTACACTGGCACGGATGCTCTTGCACAAAAGCACATCTTTTGCGCAAAGGCACATGCCAGTGTAGATGCTCTTACTCAAATACTCTAATGCAAAAACTCTTGCGTTAAAGAGTATTTGCGCAAAATCTTGCCAATATAGACATAGCCTGGAATTATGTGTTCAAATGACAGCAAACTGGGACTGGTGCTTAGTAGACAGAAACCAAGTTAAAGAACAACTGGCAAAGCTGCTGCAATAAAGTTTTCCTTGATTCAAATACAGCCTCAGTGCTTGTGAGTAGGGAAGTCGCCTAGCAAGGCCCGCTGGGAGCTATGTCTGCACTGGCAGGTTCTTGGGCAAGAACGGCCGTTCTTCCGCAGAGCATCCACACTGCCCACCCGCTCTTGCTCAAGAAGATTTACAGTACAGCGTCAGAGGAGAAGGCTTCTTGTGCAAGAGCTACGCTCTTTTTTAACCAGTGTAAGCTCTCTTGTGCAGGAGCTCTTGTGCAAGAGGGCAGTGTGGACACGCAGCAGGGGTTTCTTGTGCAAGAAAGTCCTATGGCTAAAATGGTCATTGGAGCTTTCTTGCGCAAGAGAGCGTCCACACTGCCATGGATGCTCTTGCACAAAAGCACATGGCAGTGTGGGCGTGTTCTTGCACAAGAGTTCTTGCACAAGAACCCTTGTGCAAGATGTTCTTGTGCAAGAACCTGCCAGTGTAGTCTTAGCTGGAGGGTATTAATGATCCCAGGAATGCAGCATGAGAACTCTAGTCCATGGCATTTGTATGGTTTAAGGGGGACTCTCTACCTATTTAATCTCAACCCATGTTCTGCCAACACCACCTGGCAGGCGGGACGATACAGCTGCTCCAGCAGATCCAACTGTTGGTCCCTCCTAGTGCGGGATCCAAGGTATCGACAGGTGCTTCAGAAAGACAAGAGGAAGAGAGGGGAGAGAAGGGAGGAACAGATCCTCAGCTGGTGTAAATCAGCGTAATGCCATTAAACTCTTGCAAGGCCTGATCAGTAAGTACTGTTCAGCGCTGGGTGATGTTCCCAGGAGTTTATTATCCAGTTGCCAAGCTGTTCAGGAGGTTCAGGGGTTGGCTCTGAAGACAGCTGACAGCACAGATGCTCCTCCGAAGTTGCCCTGACTTGTTTGGTTCAAAGGTGGGGTAGGACCCCCACAAACAGAGGCCTTCTCAGGAGAGTTCTAGGGCTGATTTTCTATTTCTTGCCATGGGTCAGTGCTGAAATCCAGCTGGCACAGTTTCCCTAGTGTGCTCCGATTGCCGGAAGTGCAGGGATCTCGGAAGATTGATTTTAAAACTAACAATGAAAGCCAAGAATTATTTTTTTCAAAATTTGCAAAGTTGGACTCGGTTCAGTGCCAAGAATGAAATCAGAGGGCAGGCCTGTTTTAATGATGTCTCAGATAGGTCATGTTTCTTGACTCCAAATGCCTGTCCCTTGTATTTTCCAAGTATAAATTGGGAAGGAAAGGCCTGGAACATTAATAATGATGCTTGCAGTGATCTAATTAGTAATGTGAAGTGTGTATCAGTAGCTTGTATCGATGTTCCCCATCAATAGATAGAAATCTTGTGAGTGGCATCTGAGGCTATAAATTACAGGAGGTAGTATCTACAAAGAATAAAATCTGCTGGCTGTTTCTCCTATTCATTCTCTGTCTCCAAGGGCATTCAGTGGCTAGACCATTACTTAAGCTGCTGTTCATTTTTGTAGGCGGTTGCTTCCTTCCGCCATTTAAACATTGTCAGTCAAAACAGGAGTGGAAAGTGGAGAAGAATATGTATTTATGGGTAGTCTGAATGGTGTGCCTGGGCAAATCGATGTGACAGACTTTAATGGAGCAGAGATAAGCACATGAAACTAAATGGGACCTCCTGGATTATCACCCATGATATCATCTTGCACATACATTTATAAAACTCCATCTTAAAACCAGCTCGGTTTCATGCCTGCCCGACAGACCAGTGCATTGCCCAGTAGTAGATTGTGTGTTGTGCAAATGGGTTTTGTGCATGCCAGTCCTCAGAAGAGGGTGCACAAATAAGCGGTAGGTGCTTCCGACAATTCCTAGGCAGCACTTTGCAGCGCTGGTCTCACACGTGTGTGCAGGGTTGTGCACACAGCTAGTCCCATATGCGTGAGAGAGAGCTGGGGTCAAGCCCACGGAAATCAGTGCCAAATGCACCCCGTGTCGTACCCACATGCCCTTTTCCCCGCATTCTGCAATGCTAAGAGTCATGTGCACAGAAAACAATTATCTGCAGCTGGGATTCTCAAAGGAGCTGGAACATCCAAATCCCACTGCACTTGGAGGTAAGTAGACTGTCTCTAACCTAAGATCTTTTCAAAATCCCTGCCTGCATCATTTCAGTACCCAGACCCATTGCTCAGGGAGGAGAGGAAGGCAATATCAGAACATGCAGCTATGCCCAAAGTGTTACATGCCTGTCTCACTTCTGTTTTCACCAGATAGGTGAGTAGTGATCGAACAATGCACAGAGTGAACATGAGTGTAAATGGGGGTAAGAGCTGAGTTAGCTCATACAGGCAAAGAACTAGATAAGAATTACTTAGACAAGTTAGATCTCTACAAGTCAGCAGGACCTGATGATCCACATCCTAGCACATGTACGGGACTGGCTGACGGGATCTCTAAGACATTAGCAATTCCTGAGGAGGATGGGAAAGATCCCAGATGATGGGAAAGGGGCAAACATAGAGCCCATCTATTATAACAAGGGGAATACGGACAACGTGGGGAATTATACAGCTGGAACAAACAATCAATTTGTACCATTGAGGTAACAAGGTGACAAGTAATAGCATAGAGCTGTAAAGAACAAATCATGTCAAACCAATCTGCTATTCTTCTTTGACAGGCCAGCAAGCTTTGTGGATGGCAGCACTTTAAAGACTAACAAAGCATGTAAATAGGATCATGGGCTTTCGTGGGCATTGAAGAAGTGGGCTGTACCCACAAAAACTCATGATCCCATCGACATGTTTTGTTAGTCTTTAAGGTGCTGCTAACCCATTAGTTGTTTTTCAAGTTTTTCCAGTTACAGACTAACTCAGCTTCTCCTCTGAAGAGGATTCAAGTTTGTAAAAGGTTGTTATAAAGAGAAGGATAAATTGCTCTTCTTATCTACTAAGGACAGGACAAGAAACAAGCGTCTTAAATTGTAGCAAGGGATGTTTAAGTTGAACATTAGGAAAAACCTTCCTGCCAGTGTTGTTAAGTATTGGAACACATTATACAAACACCTGCCAGCACTGGTCTAGATAATACTTAGCCCTGCCTTAGTCTAGATGACCTATTGAAGTCCCTTCCCGTCCTACATTTCTATGGGTCTAAGTTGGGGAACCTGAAGAGATAATTCCAATGGTATTGGAATATAAAGCTTTAGGTCATGGATTTGAATCTGATCCCATGGTGGCAGTGACCAAAAATTAAGACTTCTGTGAAATGAGGGGGTTGCTCTTCGCTCATTCCCAGTAGACCATTGCTTATGTCAAAATAGACATGAATTTGCTTCATGTTCATAGAGTCCAAGCCCAGAAGGGGCCCAGTCTTTAGCCAGGACACAGGATTTCCCTGGACGAATTCTTGGTTGAATTAGAGCAGACCCTTTAGAAAAACATCCAATATTGGATTTCAAATGACCAGTGATGGAATTGTTGGCAGGGTCATCTCAGGCTTCATAGACCGAAGGGTCCATGGATGGAGAATTCCTATAGAGATGGTCCCTGTAGGTGAAAAGCAGGTGAAAACTACAGAAATTTGCAAAATAACTGACAAGTCTGTAAAATGCAAAGAAATTGCAAATGCTGCTGGAACTTCACATTGTGAACATTTTTAGGAAACTCACAAACGTTGCTAAGTGTTTATCTTCACCCTCAAAACTTCAGGTGGCAGAAGGCAAAGGGTTAGATGCAGAATGCTACCACTGACAGGGGACTCCTTCTCTGGGAGCCTGACCATAGATAATCTTATGGGCCAAGCCCAATTTGGATTCCTCTTTGGGTTCACTTCACCTGTTGTGCAAGGGCTTCCTGCAAAATACATCCCGAAGGGTCCGCGCTGTGCAGCAAAGAGCAGCTCTTGTCCACGATCCCCGTTCTCTTTTCTCGTAAGTGCTTGTAAAGCCCCATCACTGCGGTAACAGCCCTGGGAGCCGGGGAAGTGCTAGTAGCTCCATTTTACAAAGGGGGAACTAAAGCCCAGAGAGACGAAGAGCCTTGCCCAAGGTGAAACACAGGCAGTTTGTAGGGGGCAGGACTTGAGCCCAGGTCTCCTGACAGCCTAACTAGCCTGGCTGTGTCAAGGGAGGTAGACAGAATCCAGCCCCCAACGGGAAGCCCCACCTCAGCTCTGCAAATGTAGCTCCAGCCCTTGAACTGGAATAGGGACCATGACATTTACACAGGACTCTCCATAGGTTGTGTAGGCAACAGGTCTGTGATTATACAAAACCACAGGTCACCGTCCTGGTCCTTCTCCAGCACTTCCTGCCACTTGCTGGTCTAGGCAGACCTGGGGTATGGAGCCCAAGTCCAGTACTCTCAGAGGTTGTGTTGCTCCCCTCTGCATCCCACGCATCACTCACCTCAGAGCAGCAAAACTACTCTCCAGTCCCCGCCATGTGTGGCGAATTTCATTCCAGGTAGCTAGATACACTGGGTGTGTTCATGTGTTCATGCCCAAGTAGCTCCACCGCCCCTCCCCCCATATTATTGTTATTGTGTTATGCTAGACATTGTGTAGATACACAAAGAGAGAGAGAGGGAGGGAGACAGACTGTGCTAACATCTTGCCATTTTGTCAAGTGGGAGCAGGTTATTGTCCCTCTGTCTCTGGTATGTGGTGTCCAGTGCTGCTGGCCGCCAACCCAGCAGGCTGTTGGTCTGTTGTAGAGGACTCAGTAAAGAGCCAGTGAGTGACTAACGGGCTGATTAAAGGGTTCGAAAACCTCCCTTTGCTGGGCGGATGAAGAAGCTCAATCTATTTAGAATGAACAAGAGAAGACTCAGGGGTGACTTGGCTGCCGTCGGTAAGCGCCTCCATGGGCCCAGATCTTTCACAATGGCGCGTCAGTCTAGCGGACAGAGGTCTAACGTGATCCAGCGGCTGGGAGCTGAAGCTGTTTGCATTCCGACCAGAAACAGGGCACACGTTTTTAATAGTAAACGCAATTAACCTCTGGAGTGATTTACCAGTGGTCGAGGTGTTGTTTTGACCACTGACTGTAGCAAGAGTGGATGTTTTTCAAAAGCTCTGTGCGGTTCTCTGGCCTGTGTTGTACAAGAGGTCCGACTAGCTGATCAAAGTGGTCCCTTTTGGCCTTGGAATCAATGAAGCCATATTTGATAGTGGAAGGGAATAAAAAGGGAAAAGGAAAAAACCCCCAATTAATTTTAAAAAAAGATTGACTTGAAACCCTTTTTTAGATCATCCTGTGCAGAAAATTAAAAACAATCTGATTGCTGGCAGTTCTAACAGTGCCATAGAAACCATCTCAGAAAGAAAGGCCATGGGCTCTGCGTACCGACCCAAACGAGATGTCTCAGAGCACTAACTAACAGTCAGTGCACTGCACGGCCACCAGTGACAACTGCAGATGCTCGTTTGTGTTGCCTGCCAAGCCACTGAGACAAGCACTGACGCAAATCAGAAAGCAATCCATTCAAACTGGCTGCCTTGGCTCAAGGATTTAAGAATAAAGGCTCGAGAAAGCATCAGTAAACAGCTCATGCACAACGCCTGGCCGTGGTCGGGGCTGCTGGACTCCATTCTAGCAACAAGGTTACTAAGATCCAACTAGGATTATATCCATCAAATGGAGATGCCACAAAGTTGCTGCTGACCCAATATGCTTTGTCCTCCAGGACTACAGTTCCATATGTGGCCTTGATAAGTAATAGGATCCTCTGTTACACAAACCACACGAGACACACCCACGGGATCTTTTATGTGGGACCACCCAGCTAACGCATTTGGTTCCAAAAGGTTTGGCTTCGGCATCAGAAACACAAACACTGTCCCCAGGCATTTAAACATGGGCTCTCCCTTCCCGGTTTTGACGCCACAGCCTTTCCCGACAGAGTCTGTGAGAAAGCAGCAGGGGCCAGGAACAAAGTCCATGCAACTGCGAGGACTGAGCGAGGGGGGAGAGAAATGAGAAAATAGCCAGCCCTCTAGCCGGGTTCTTCCCATGTATGTTAATGGGGCACCCTCTCTCCTCCTCTTCTTCCGCCAACCCAGAGCCCTTCCAGCACTCCTGTCCCAGCTCACACCATCTGCCCTGCAAAGTGAGCGGCACCCTCCATCTGCTGTGAGATTTTACATGCCTCTCCACCCACAGCCAGCAGCAGCAGCTCTTAGCCAGAGGCCCCACTCCTCCCAACCCCGAACTATGCAGCCTTCAGCTCTCTTCTCAAGAAATTCACACTTTACCCTGGCACCTGGGATAATTATTGCTCTGTATCCAGCTTCCCCTTTCTCAGCAAGGAAGTCCCCTTCTCTCATGTCTGCAGCCTCCCTACTGTCAACAGGAGCCCTGGTCTAGTTCAGCCGAGACCTTGTCTACACTGGCATTATTTGTCGCCAAAAGCTGCTTTTTGTTGACAAAACGCTGAGAAGCGTACACACAGCAATGCAACTTTTGTTGGGAAAAACACCCAATTTTGGTGACAAAAAAATCCACCCCTGTGAGAAACTTTTCTCTTTTCCCCTCCCTTTATTGTAGACAAAGAGCCAGTGTGGACTCTGTTTTGTCGAGAGAACTGACTTCCACTAGTATCCCACAATGTTTGCCCTGATGGCTGTACTCAGTGTTTTGTGATCTCTGCTGCCCTGCAAGCAGGCACCCCTTCCCTTTCAAAGCTCCAGGAAGTATCTGACAGCTGAGTAAGGTGCTCTGTTTGGGGAATCAACAAAGAGCAAAGCATTGGATTGTTCCTGTTCTGACCCTGCCTGCCTCCTCCTTGCCCTCTGGCCTGTCTTGGACTCTGACCTCCCAGCAGAAGACCCAGCCTGACATCTGCTTTGACCATGCGGTCAGACCACCCACATCCCCTCAAGGATCCCTCCGCAGCTGAACTAACCGGGAATGGTGTTGTACAGCCAGCCCAAGGATGCAGCACAGGGGCAGCAGAAAGAAGCAGACTCAGTGTACCCTCAACCTCATGGAAGGCTGGAGCAGAACCTAGCCCAGGACTCTGGAACTTTGCTGCACTTGGACAACAAATGATGGGTGGCAGGCATGTCACTGTTCCGGGCATCTGGAGCTGTAGTCCCCTCCTGTGATACCTGCACATTCTCAGGCTTCTGACCTCCCAGCCATCCCCTGCTTGGGCAGAGACAGGCATCTCTGTCCCTCTTGCCTTGGGTATTTCCAGGCTGCCCAGCTGCTGGCCTACACAGTGCAGTCGCCCACACGGTCACATTGCCTCAGCAGCTCTGCTTTGCTTTGCTCCTCAGAGGTGGTGACCAGTGTCCTGGCCACAGTTAAATCACCACACAGCTTTTCCTAAGCAAGCACATTTATCCTTAAGGTGAAAGCATCACGGGGAAACCATTACAAGTATGAAAGAACCTACAGACAAGCAAATACACAGCAGAGTTAAGCCCAACTCCAGCAAAGGCTCTAGCCAGTGAACTGTCCCCACCAACAGACTTTTTGGGGGGTCACAATTTCATAACAGCCGTTAGCTTAGAACAAGGGTCTCCAACCTTTTTAACCACAAGGTCACTTTTTCAATTTAAGTGTAATGTAAGATCTGCCTCAAACCCAAATCCCCTTGCCCTGCTTCCTTCCCCCCCTTCTCCGAGGCCTCAGCCTGCTCACTCCATCCCCCTTCCTCCCCGAATCTCATTCACTTTCACCAGGCTAGGGTACGGGGTTGGGGTGCAGGCTCTGGTCTTGGGCCACGGGGTTCAGAGTGGGGGAGGGACACCCTGAAGGTAGAGGGATGTGGTGGGTTCTGGAGTGGCCAGTACAGCATCTGCACAGGGTTGGGGGCTCGAGTCCCTCCCCCACCTCTGCCCGCCCTGGGAGTGACCAGACAGCTAACACAGGAGAAGGGATGTCTGTGAGGTCGGGTGGGCTCTGGAGTGGACTAGGGGATTCCCCAGGGGAGTGTTGAGCTCAAGTCCTGCCCACCCTGGGAGCAGCTGGCTCCTATACTAGGAAGGCAGGATAAGGGACCTGCTGGGGGAAGGGAGGTGGGCTGGGTATGGGAGTGTCTTAGGGGCTACGGAATTTGCCTGGGGAGCCCAGGGTGGTGGGCTTGAGTCCCATCCCCCCTCAGCAGCCCAGAGTGACCAAACATCCAACACAGGATAAGGGACTCCCACAAGGTAGGGAGGGGGTGTGGGCTCCTGGAGGGGACTAGGGGGATAGGTCATTTGTCTGGGAAGTGCCAGGTGCTGGGTTCAAATCCCCTCCACCCTGGGAGCAGCGCAACAGCTACCCCCAGGGATAGAGCAGCACAGCCAAGGGCAGGCTCACTCCTGCCCTGGCCCGGCACCACTCCTGAAAGCAGCTGGCATGGACAGCAATGGTTCTGTGTGCAGCCCCTCATCCACAGGCACTGAGCCCACAGCTTCTGCTGGCCACAGTTCCCCATTATCAATCAATGGGAGCTGCAGCAGTGGTGTCCGTACACAAGGACAGCAGGTGGAGGCCCCCTGCTCTGCCTCCCTCAGGGGGTGCAGGGACACACCAGCCACCTCCAGGAGGATAATTACTCCAGAGGTGACAGGTTCTGCATTTTAGAACTCACGGCTCAAAGAATTCCATGTAAGTGTAAGAGAGAAATGAAAGTGACGAAATGCACAGAGCAGTCAGAACCCAAAGCTAACCCACTTTGCAAGCAGTAACCGAAGTAACAGCCCCCCCCCCCCATGTACATGTTGGGTTGGGAGAGGAGAGGAAAGGACAGCGCCTGTTTGTGAGAATGGCAGATACGCACACGTGGCTACATCTACACTGGCGCATTCTCACGCAAAAACTCTTTTGCGGAAGAGTTCTTCTGCAAAAACTCTTCCAGAAGAGAGTGTCTACACTGGCGTGTGCTTCTGTACAAGAGCATCCGTGCCAGTGTAGACGCTCTCCTGCGCAAGAAAGCGCTGATGGCCATTTTAGCCATAGGGATTTCTTGCGCAAGAAATTCATGTTGCCTGTCTACACTGGCCTCTTCTGGAAGAGCTCTTGGGCAAAAGGGCTTCTTCCTGAGCGGGAGTGTCAGAGTTCTCACGCAAGAAGCCCTGATTTTATACATTAGAACGTCAGTTCACTTGCACAAGAACACGCGGCCAACGTAGACAGGCAGCAAGTTTTTGCACAAGATCGGCCACTTTTGCGCGAGATCGCACCAGTGTAGACACAGCCACAGTGTGAGAGTGACAGAGATTTGCATTGCCAAGCTCCCACCAGCCCCTTTTCTCTCTGAGTGGAGACAGGGTACATAAGTGGGGACAGAAGGGACACCCTGACATTAGCCCCCCCTTCTCCCTCCCATACCCTGCACAGCAAGCAGAAGGCTCCGAAGGGGCAGCTCCAAGGCAGAGGGCAGGAACAGCTGACAGTGGATGGAGGGCCAACTGCAGTGCCAGTGCTTGATAGCTTCCCGGCCAAACCAGTCAGGATCCCCCGTCAGAGGCCCTAAGATCTACTGGTAGATCCCAACAAGTAGGTTGGTGACCGCTGGCTAAGAACAAGCACTACCATGAATCTAAGCATAGCTGTGACAGACAATGGATTTCTCCTCGAAAGGATGGAGCTGTAGGGGGGAATTTGCATTCCCTTCCTCTCAAGTATTTCTGTGTAAGCCTATCCAGGGGCGGATGAGGGTTTTGGGTGCCCAGGGCAGCACAATTTCGCGGGGCCCTCCTTTGACACGGCGCATGTGTGGGGCCTCTTGAAGCGCGGGGCCTGGGGCAGCCGCCCCGCTTGCCCTGCCCTATATCCGCAGCTGAACCTACCCAATTCTTGGCTTAGTCCATTGTTTAAGAGTCCTTTGGAACTCATAACATTGGTCGTGTCTCCTGGACAAGTTACATGCAACCCCACAAAATCACATAAACATTTGCATTTTTATTACAGCGAGCTCCTGAGACACTTAACCTAAGTTTTAGTAGGGCTTAGTGAAAGTCAGTCTGGGCTGTCCAGGATATGGCCAGGCAGGTGTTTACACATTGTCTGCAAACTTTTGAGTCTTTTTCCAGTGTTGTCACATCATTAATGCTGTGTTCCCCTTCCTCTTAATACAAGGCTTAGTGCTGGCAGCTGGGGAAGTATTGCCTCTTCCAGGTGCCTGCATGGGGTGCTTAGTTTCCCCAGTTTTCTGGATAGAGGGCTTGAACTAATTTTGTTTTGCCATTTTGAAGCCTCCATTGCCCAACAGAAGGGCTCAATATTGTGATTAAATTATGAGCATGAGAATTAATCTGTAGAGCAACAGTGGAACTGGCCCCTAC
Organism: Apalone spinifera; assembly: GCA_030068395.1. Taxonomy (NCBI): domain Eukaryota; kingdom Metazoa; phylum Chordata; order Testudines; family Trionychidae; genus Apalone; species Apalone spinifera. The sequence goes on along the minus strand of JANRFK010002918.1, from coordinate 2,154,718 downwards.
CCAGGTAACATCATGAAGAGTGCGTTATAAATGGATTGATAATACAGCTGATCAAAATCCCTTGCCCCCAATGGAAAATTTTGACAAAAACTACAACTAGAACTAATTTTCTCTGTGAAAAAAATCAAAAACTAAAAATGTCTGAAAAATCTTGTGATTAGGAAACTCTGGTGCAGTGCCTCATGGTTTTGTTCAGATACCTCATGACTCTGTTCTCCTGGATCGTTTGGGTTTCATCACCACACTACAGCTCCCATGATGTAATGCAGTCTCTGCTCTTGCTAAGTCATGGTGCATCAAGAATCCCTGGCTGCAGTGAATCATGGGAGATGTAGTATTTTGATAAAAAGTCATTTTTTCCATCAGAAAATAGACCCTGTCGTGCAAAAATTCTGTTTTCTCTCAAATCCAATTTTCTGTTGAAAAACAGTTTGAGTGGAATTTGGATTAGCCCTGACAGAGCCATCTCAGAAGAAAGCTGCAATCCAGAGGCATCCCTGATGACAATAATTTGTGATAGTAGCCTTCAGAAGATGAGGAGGTCAATAAATTCCATTTGGGGGGAATCTTTATCCCAATGTCCTTTACAAGCTTTACAGACATTTCATTACCACTGACAAACATCCCTTCTGAGATGGAAAAGGACAGCTGCTTAACAGAATCCAACAAAACACAGAAAGTCAAATCCAACTGCAAAGGGGATTTTAGGCAGCCATTATAAAGCTAATGATAATATCATATTCCTGAGATTTTCCATTCAGTAGTTCACAAGATTGGGTTACAGATGGAGCAAAGTATCCTCATCGCCATTTTACAGAGAGGAAAACCACAGCATAGATAAATGAAGTGACTTTCCCAAGGTCAGCTTGTAGGCTAGTGTCAAGTGGCCTGAGTCACTAACCTTTGATCTACGTAATAAGTCACAATGCAAAGTGTTTGGCCTCAACACGCCTATCGTGCAGAGTAATGACACGGCTCTTCGCACGAGCATTCAGGCCTTTGGTTTTACACCACATTTAAGCATCACGCTGGGGTACTGGGTTGGGTACGAAAACAAGGGGGAAAGCACCTGCTACTGACGAACCATTTCTTGCAACGTCTGATTGAAATGTAAGCAAATGAAAAAGTGCCTACCCACAGGGCCACACTATAAATCAGCGCCAAGATTTATTTCCTAATGTCGAGTTTTTACAGCCTTTACAGCAAGCAATAAAAATTCACAAGGATTTTCTTGTCATTAAACCCAGAGGTCTGTGTCTGTCCAAACACAGCGGGCTGCACGCCATTCTCCCACAAGAGGAGAATTGGATTCATTCATTATTATTTATCTTTCCGTTGAAGCAGTCCTCAGACGGTAGCTGCATAAGTCACGCCGCCGGCTCTCTCTCAGAGGCTGCCCTTGTGTTCCTTGTGTTCCTCCTCCTGCTTTAGCTGAATTCTTTTTGACACCAGCCAACATGCACTGAAATTCACATTGATCACGGATTGCCCGGCACTGACTAAGCTGTTGCTTCTGGCCCTTCGTTGCACGGCAGCTACCGGCAAAGCCTGCGTAAGTGGCCAGGGTGAGGTCGCTTCCCTTGTCTCCCGGGAATGTCACAGGCCCACACCATAGAGTCAGACACTGACCCTGCTTCCAGCCCTTCCATGGCCAGATGGCATCTGCACCTCAGCTGCTAAGGCTTTAGGGGGAGGGGCATTCAGGGCTGGAACCACAAAGGGGAGAAGGCTGGGGGCTCACCTCACGTGCGACACTTCACTTCATGTGTCTGCCGCCTGACGGAGCCCACTGCCCCGAGCCAGCATCCAGGCTGCCCACACGGTGAATGGGAAGAGACGGGCGCCATAGAGTGGGATCCTAAAGCCAGCAGGCTGAGCAGGGAGCCACTGACACCAGCCAATGAGAAGGTAGCCTAGGGCCTCAGAGGGTGTTTGACACCTAATTCCAGGCTGGGGTGGGGGCTTCTCTCTGCTGGCACCTCAGCCCTTTCTCTCAAAAAACCCCAGGCGGTAGTGCCCCTCCCCCTCCCTTTCCATCACAACAACCTTTAGCCCAGTGGTTAGAGCACGGATTCATGAAAAATGGTTATCAGAAAAAAATAAATCCCTTAAAACATATACTTTGTTACTCATGAATACATCATTAACGTTCAGCTGTCTACACACAGCAGAGCTTGGCATTTGACTCTCTTGTAAAGCTAAAATCTTGCGCTCTGTGAGCTTTAGCCCTTGTGTTTCTCCTTCTTCAGCAACATCTACTTTAGAGCCCTAACTAATGTCCAGACAATTACTGCCGTTTGTAAATACTGGCCTCATGTGAATGGTGCAATGTTGCCCTCTTGTCACTTGGACAGCAGGGAGAATAAAGGACCGACTACGAGTGATGGATGAAGAACATTCTCCTTTATTTTAGGCATGCATGTACAAACCGGGATTAGTCACGAAGTGTTTGAGTGTTTATTGATGAATGCAGGTGTCGGAGGAGGGGTCAGCAGCTAGGAGGGGAACGTAGCAGTTGTTGGGTAGCAGATAACACTACACAGCCATGTGAAACCACATGAGTAGGCCAGCGCGGAGGGGATTAGCTAAACCAACGTACTTATTTCAGCTGGAGTATGATCAGACACCATGGTGATCACCATTTGTATTTCTATTCCTGGAGTACTGAGCAGCTCTGCTGTGTTAGGACCTGTACATCCTCACAGTGTGAGACTCAGAGAAGCAGAGGCACATAGAGGTGAAAGTCAGAAGCAGAGCTGGGACTAGAATCTAGGTCTTGTAAGTCCCACCCTGCTGCCCTACCCATTGGACCACAGCACCACTTAAAGACCCTGACTTTCATGAAAAGCACCGTTAGAGTTTTGGTGGAGTTACAGCTTCATGTTTGGAGGTTTCTGGGTTACCCTACAGGGTGCACGATATGTCATCGCTAATAAATGTCGTCTTGTGGAGTTATCAAAGAGCACTCGGAAGTTCAAAGGGGGCAAGAGAAGTTAAAATCCCACCTTTGCAAAGGAGCTCAGCTGTGATTAAGTAACGAGGACAGTGGTATACGGGAAGGCAACGCATTGTGTGCGGTACATCACAATTTATGGCACCTCCCTCAGCACAGCACCTCCCTAGTTCCAAGTCAGAGCAACGACCACAACCAACTGACTGACAATGGCCCTTCCTCCAGTGTCCGAGGTTTCCTAGGCGCTTAGCCCGAGACTGATCCTGCTTGAGAGCCAGCCAACAAGAGCCAGTCTGAGGTGGCACTAATGTAGCACCCCCGCCTCCTGGCCAATGATTAGTCATTGTTCAGTATTGTTTTACTAACCTGGCCCTCTGCTCTTGAGGATTTTAACACTCCGCCCCCAATTATCAGCTTGAAATTATTCTCTTGGGTTTCCCCCTCTGGATTACAGCAGCCATTAGTTTCTAAGAAACATGGGAAAAGACTCTCTAGGGGGATTGTCATGGGCTGGGGGAAAAGAATTTGTAAATCTGTATGTAAATATTCCAGCCAGGTATGTTATCCAAACATACACCTCATGGTCAGGCAGGAAAGGTTAGTGCTACTGGAGTCCGGTGCATCTAAAGGACCTTCCCACAGCCTCTGGGGGCAGGAAAGGTTGGTAGGAGGAAGGCACTTAGGCTACATCTACACCGCACCGTTATTTCGCAATAAGCTATTCTGGAATAGTCATTTCAAAATAGTGTATTTCGAAATAGCACGTCTACACTGCAGAGAAGCCTCAAAATGAGTCTGAGGCTGGCTTCCTTAATGCAGAACTGCTATCTCCATTTAGAGCCCCAGGAGAAATAACTTAAAATGGCCCCCGTAAGGGGCTATTTCAAAATAGCAGAAGTAGAGCGTCTACACATGCTTTATTTTGAAATAGCTATTTCAGAATAGATGTTATTCTTCATAGAGTGAGGTTTACAGATGTCGGAATAAGCCACCTGTTATTTCAAAATTATTTCAAAATAACGGAATTGCCGTGTAGACGTTCACCTAGTTATTTTGGAATAACAGCCATTATTCCAAAATAACTTTGCTGTGTAGACCCACCCTTGGTTTGGAAGACAGTTAGCTAAGTGGATGTACCTGTCACAGCATTACAGTTCCATGTGGTAACATTAATACCAATGCCTGCATGGCTGCTGTGAGATAAATAAGCATTTCAATGCCATGGAGAGGGACTGGAGGAGCTGCAGTAGTATCATGCTCAGAGCTAGTCTTAGCACTTGGGTCCCAGGTTTTTGACCCCACATGTTTCTCATTTCACTGGTTACACGGGTAGGACATAACCCTGGGCATTCATTTGCAGGCACTTCATTCCCCAGGGGGTGTTGCTAAATTGGAAGGAATTCAGAAAAGAGCAATGAAAAAGATTGAGAGGCTGGAGGGCTGATTTACAAGGAAAATTAAGAGGGTTAAACATGTCTTGCTTGGGTAAGTGCCAACTAAGGGGCACACTAGCTCTCTACAAGTGTTTGAAGAGCTTAAGTGCCACGAACCACAAAAAGAGGGGAATTACTCAGGACATTCTGAAGTGAGAAAACCATAAGTAATGGGATGGAAGTGAGCAAAGGAAAACGTAACGTGGGGAAGTACGATCCTTGTCGAGCGGGTCAGACTGTGGAATAGCCTCACAGAAAAACTTGGTTGAAGTCCCATTATTTGGGATATTTAAAAGTGAACCAAAGAAAAGGATGTTATCAGTGTTTATTAGCTGAATGTGGTGGCCCTTAGGAGCCCATCATTCCAGGTGCTGTACAGACACGGAACGAAAGAGAATCCCAAACAAACGACTTGCAAGGAAAGGAACGGCCCTGGACTAGAATGGACTCTGGCCGATGACAGCAGATCACTCTTCCGTTGTCAATGTCGGCTCAATGAGCCTCTGGAGCTGTCAGGGTTGCTCCAACCACAGTCATTTTTACTCACACAAGTGAGCAGAGGTAGGGAAGCGATTTGATGCCAGAAATGTATCTAGCAACGTCAGTCCCCGTGCCTGTATGCAGGTTGTCTGTAGGCAGGATGCAATTTTTATGATTCTATTCAACATTCAGTTATTTGGCAAGTATTCTGTGCCAACTAATTCCAGCTGTCAGACTGCTCGTGAACAGTCTGCCAGGAATGTTTACTTGTCACCTATCACATGACACTGTTTGAAAGTATAATTGGTCATCTAAGTCACAGGCATTGTTTTTGTTCCTTTACAAGCATTTCAAGATGATCATATCATCCCTACTGGCTTGCAGCTATATGTAGATGCTGGTTCTCACAAGTGTTGGGGAGACTTTGCTTTGCAGGGAACATTCTCTTGAATAAAAGGTTGCTCACCCAACCATGTTCATAAAGTAAATAAGTATCACTGTGTAATGGGGCTAGGCCCTAAGGCCAAAAAGACCATGGAGAAGTCCTCCAGGTAGTTAGAGTGGCTGTGGAGGAACCAGCCAATCAGGAGCCAAGAGGGACTACAAAAGGAGCTGCAGGACAAGAGGCAGTTCATTTGCATCCCGAGGAGGGAGACTGGAAGGGTGTCATCCCTGGGATTGAGTTTCATTTTTAAGGCATAGCTCTTTCTCGCTCCTGCCCCTCGACACACACAACACGGCCTTCTGCAGGCATCGTGTGAATGCATTTCAGGACTGAACAAGGCATTCCCCTTTGGAATGCTCTGGGATCTTCTGTCACAATAGACACACAGAGTATCTGAAGTGCATTGACTAGGACTGGAGAGAAATTTGGCCAGAAATAGGCAATTGGCTAAAGAGTGGCCAGACTTTGAGAATAAGTTTTGGCTGAATGTTTCTTAAAGTACCTTTTAGAAGCCAAATAGTGCCCAGGAGCCTCTCCTTTCCTTGGGGTAGTTAGGGGCATGACCGGTCCCCTGTGAGTTCCACCAAGGTGTGGTCCGAAGGTGATGGAGGAGGGGGAGGGAGGAAGAAGATTCTACTTGCTGGATGCTTCTTTTCCCTTCCTCTTTATGGCAGGTTCATGTCTCACCCTTACTGCTATTTCTCTACCATCTCCCCTCCCCCTCAGGAGTGAACTCAGAGGTCTAGCAGGCTCTACTGTGCAGCATTTGTCCCCAGGGAAGCTAGTTTCTCTCTCATCTCTCATACAATCGCTATTTTAAACCCATCATTTTGCCATAGTCAGCAAACCTTGTTGGAAGAGGCAGTTGTGAATCTAATCCTGCAGTCTTCCTAATGACTGTAACCCTCCAGATCAACAATACTAAACAAACCTGGGGTCACCATCCTTTCCGGAGCACGTTGGCCTCGTTTCACTGGCCTTTTTGCAAAAGAAATCAGAATGGATGTGTGTGCTAAAATCTCTCTCCCAACAATGCCATGACCTACAATTATAACAAGGGCAGGAGACCGGTCTTGATGACCTCTCAAAGTCCCTTCCAATTCTAATGTTCTATGATTCTCAAGTGGGAGGTCTAAGTTGGATATTAGGAAAACTATTTCACTGGGAGGCTGGCGAAGCACTGGGCTGGGTTCCCTAGGGAGATGGTGGAATCTTTATGCTTAGAGGTGTTTCAGGCCAGGTGTGACAAAGCCCTGGCTGGGATGATTTAGTTGGGGTT
>JANRFK010002918.1:2122512-2133692 GCA_030068395.1 Apalone spinifera | reverse complement strand
GGACTCCTCGCCGCTATGGACAGAGCGGCCACCAGGGCACCTGTGCTTTTTTCCTCTTTCCTCCTCTTCTGAAAGAACTCCCTCTTCCCCGCCCACACACGCCTCTTGCGAACGAGCTCTTTCGAAAAGGCGTTCTTCCTCATAGAAAGAGGGTTACCAATGCCGGAGAAACCCCTCTGGTCTTTTGATTTTTTTTCTCAAAAGAGGTAGGGTTGCCAGGTGTCCGGTTTTGAACTGGACAGCCTGGTATTTGAGGATTCCGTTCAGGAAAAAAATTAAGAAAATACCGGATATATAAAATGTCCCCAGTATTTTCTAATTAGGTAAGTTTTATTATTATTAGGAGTATCAGTATCTAATTGCGAACTGCCTGGCTGGTAGACACGCTCACGCTGCATGAGTGTGTCTAGCAGACAGGCAGTACGCAACTATGTGAGGGTGCGGGGGGCGAGAGGGAATCCCTGGGCTCGGACTCGCTTGTGCTTCACCGGGACTGTGAAGGACGGGCAGCTCCCCGGGATCTGCATGCACCCGGGTCAGTCCCTCTCCCCGCCAGCCAATTCTCTCCCCCCACTACCTCCTCCCCCAGCCAGCCCCGCTCCCCCTGACCCCCTCCCGGCCAGCCCTGCTTCCCATCAGCCAGTCTTCCCCCCTCCTCCCGATCTCCCCCCACCAGCCCTGTTTCCCACCAGCTGTTTTCCCCACATACACATCCTCCCGGCCAGCCCTGCTCCCCTCCCACCCGGTGTCCCCCCCCGCCATCCGAAATCAACTGTGTCTGGTATTTTTTTGAAGCCACCTGGTAACCCTAGAAAGAATGCGATTCCAGTGTGGACGTAAGTGAGTTTTTTTCAGAAACATGGCCGTAGTGTAGACATACCCACGGTCGCCTTCCGACGGCCGCGCTTCACGGCACAGGAGGAGATAATGCCAAAGGACTGGAGGCAGCAGGTGGTGGCAGAATGGAAGGATAGGAGGCCGTTTCCCCATGTCCAATGGAGACCTGGACTCCAGCTCCTCTCCGAGCTAAGCCCCGGGCAGAGGTTCTCCCCCGGGGTTCGTGCCCTGGGATGTGTGTGAGACGCCTGGGGGGGGGCACGTTTTACTGCAGCCGTGAATAACTAGCAAGGCTGGATTGCAGGTTGATTTTTTTAATCCGTACATGGACTTGTGTGGCAGGGGGAGGCTGTAGCCTGTTGCAGACACAAGGAAGGGGAGCGTTGAGCAAATACATTTGAGCCCCACTTTTCTAGGCTCCTCTCAGCTTGCTGTTCAGAACTGACCTGCATGCAGGGGAGCCGACAGGATTACTGGGCCCCTGTGCAAGGGTGGGGGAGGGGACTGGCTCCGCACTCCTGGGCAGAGGTGGGGGTGGGACAACTGGCCCTCAGCTCCACCCGGACTAACCCGCACCCTCTCCCCCACCAGCACTTAGTGCTGCCTGGAGCTCACAGCCCCAAGCCCATTTGATTCACAGAATCATAGAACACTAGAACTGGAATGGACCTTGAGAGCCATCAAGATCCTCACGGCAGGACCAAGCACGATCTAGCTCATCCCTGACAGGTGTCTTTCCAACCTGCTCTTCAATATCTCCAGTGAGGGAGATTCCACAACCCCCCCAGGCAACTTATTCCAATGTTTAACCTCCCTGACAGCCAGGAAGTGTTTCCTAATGTCCAACCTAAACCGGGCCTCATGGCAGCTGTCTGCTTTGCACAGTCATGACAGATGGAGAATCAGACAGCCAGAATTCAGCCCTTTGGAGGGCTTTAAGCATGAGGAGTAGGACCTTGATGTGGGCCTAGAGATTCTCAGGCAGTCAATGGGGTGTTGCAATGAGTTCTTGCTTGTCTGTTTTTCCAAAGGTCTGCTCCAAATTGCGTGTTTCATGTGGCCTTTTCTCAGCTCTGGATAGAGATTAAATAAAGTTACGTTTCTGTGTGCACCTGTGGAAGCAACAAGGTTTGAATATACACTAGAACATCCCCAGCAAAGCAACGTGGTAGCTGGCCCTGTGAAGTTCACTGAAAAATGAATTGCCAACCCAAACCTACCTCTGTAAATCATCTGGAGACGGTTAACTCCACAGCAAATGCACTTCCAAAGACATTAGCCTCAGCGTATCGTCCGTCCATAATTTGCAGTGGCAGTAATTCAAGGCCCAAGTAACAGTTTGATCTATGTGAGGCCATAAGAGTCCCCTGTAAACAGAGAATCCAGCACTGGGCAAAGGACACATCATCCATGTCTGATGTGGGCCAGGGATCTGGCTTTCCCTGTGCTTGAGGTGAGCCTTCCATCACACGGGAGCAGCTCTCAGAAGCAACGAACAAGGGCATCATTTTTGCACTAAACCAGGCCATAATTTTCACATTTGACTGGGGAAAAAGCCCAAACTTTCCAGGCTGTGCTGTGACATGGAATATCTAGGAGCCACACTATTCACGGGACGTGAGTTAGCGGTAGGAACACATTTTTCTTGACACTACTGCATTTAGGCCAAACCTGAAGAGAGGGTCCCCCCACATGGAAAATAACGGTAGCCCCCACCAGCTTTCTGCCAACAGTGCTCCTTGCCCTGCCAAGAAAAAGGTGAGGAAATTTACAGTTTTCAAGGCATTTTGTGTGAATTTTATGTGAAGTCCTATAAGCTGAAATTCTTTGACAACATTCCAAGAACTCTACAGAGCTTTCTTTATGAGGGTTGCTTATTTAAATTAAACATCTTCTACTTATTGGTCATAAATGACCACAAGAAGTTTCTGGGAAATATTTTTCCTTGACTGAATACATGTGTAAAGAGTTCCAGTGAGATATGAAAACTATGCCATATGGTGGCTCTTACACGAGTGAGACCTAAATTAATGTACAGAGACAGGCATGTTTTAATAGCTTATGAAATATTAAACTGTGTGCACCCAAATTTATACTTATCAGAAGAGCACTGATAGGACATTCTTCCAAGGCCTTGATATAGATATATAGATATGCACATGTGCGCACACACACACACACACACACACACACACACACACACACACACACACACAAGACCTTGAAAGGATTTCCTGTCAACATGCAGCTGTTAAGCATGTTTTTGTGAGTTTGTTCTTTATTTGGAAATGTTAATAACACAAATGTGTAGATTAGCTTCTGTTCTCCATAAGGAGGCTTTTCATGCACAGCTGTTTATATTTTTTTATTTCATGAGGGAAGCTTAGCAACTCTCGCTGCTAGCTTAGTAAATTGTGAACTTCCTCCTCCGAACCTGCAATGTGCTTAGGAAGCCGACCCCGAGCGTTTAGCTCACAACCAGAACACCAAATGTCTGGGAGGTGAGGCCTTCGCAAGTCAGCACAAATGAGCCTCTGGCTTGCTCAGAGGGAAGAGACGTGTCTATTGGGTGGCCAGTGATGTTTATGCGTGCTGACATTAAAGTGCTAAGTTGCACACATACGGTCTGATCTAGCTAATACCATGAGCTGGGACATGCTAGCCAAGTGCTAAGTATTTGTAATGATATTTAACCAAACTCAAAACCCATGGCTGTGTCTACACTGGGCCACTTATTCTGGAAAATCAGCCGCTTTTCCGGAATAAGCTGCGAGCTGTCTACACTGGCCCCTTGAATTTCCGGAAAAGCACTGACGATCTACTGTAAGAAATCAGCTGCTTTTCCGGAAAAACTATGCTGCTCCCGCTCGGGCAAAAGTCCTTTTTCCGGAAAACTGTTCCGGAAAAGGGCCAGTGTAGACAGCACAGTAGTGTTTTCCGCAAAAAAGCCCCAATCATGAAAATGATGATCGGGGCTCTTTTGCGGAAAAGCGCGTCTACATTGGCCACGGACGCTTTTCCGGAAAAAGGGATTTTCCGGAAAAGCATCCTGCCAATGTAGACGCTCTTTTTCCGGAAATACTTATAACGGAAAACTGTTCCGTTTTAAGCATTTCCGGAAAATCATGCCAGTGTAGACATAGCCATGGTGACTGAGAACTGGAATAAGGCTCTGCTATTTCCTCCTTAACTGTAGCAGCCAGTAAAAAAATAAATAGATGCAACCGACTTTATCAATTGTAATTCACATTCATAAACAGCAAATGAGTGTTTGTAGGGAGACGTAAGTGGAGCCGTGCTGAAAACTAGGGCTATAACGGTCAAGGCAGAGCTCCTCGCTCTTAGTCCCATCATTCAGAGGCATGTAGGTTAGCAGGGAAAGCAAGGAACGAAGAGATAGGACGTCTGGGGTTTATTGCTGGCTGTGTACCCCAGACTAACTGTGGCCAATGCACTGCACCTCTCCAGGCTTGAGTTTCCTTTTTAAGCTGTAACGTGGGGATAACATGAACCCTTTCTGCCTTTTACAGCATTCTGAGGGTTAATGTTTGTAACGTGTTTTGAGATTCACAGGGGCATGGACAACCGAGGCCCAACCCAAAGAACCCTCTCTGGGAAGAAACCCTTTATCAGCAGCTGCTTTACCACAGTTCCTGCACTGGAAAGCTGACCCAGGGCCACTGTCTCCATGCGCAGGGAAGATGTGCTCCATGGGGCGTGTTTTGCAGCTCAGGATGGTGGAACTCGCAGATCCAGCAGCTCGACACCCAGGGCCTGATCTTAGTGCAGCAGGTGTAACTCAGAAGCGTAGCACAATGGCGCCACGTGGGCGTAAAGGGGTGTGAATGAGACCGGAAGCAGGTGGGTCCTAACGCACGAACTGCCGGAGGTTCCAGTCAGACCCAGCAAGCGTCTGCCTCTCTGTCTGCATTGCAGCTGGAAGTTCCCATCCCAGCCTAGGGACAATGCCTGCACCAGCTGCAGAGCCGGTGCTCAAACCACGGCTGTGTGACCATGGCTGCACAGAACGGGCCAGGGCCGGAGCACGCACTGTCAGGTTGTGCTTGAGGCGACACCTCCTGTGTAGCAGCAGCACACACCTCCAGCTCTAGTGCAGACGTGCTCCCAGTGCGGTCTGGCCAGGAGACCAGGCCCTCTCTGGGATAACCCCTCCTCTGTCAGTTCTAGGGGGAGCAGCCAGCCCCGAATGCATTATCCCAGAATCATGGTATTATTGCTCCCTAATTCAATTAAGGTGCATAAGCTCAGAACAATCTATTTTACCTCCCCCTGCTAAGATGCTTAAGCAGGCAGTTCTGTATTCATTCACTGGAGTCAGCATAAATTGGCTTTGGAATGACTGGCAAGTAACCTACTTAGATAAATGCAGAGAAATACTAACGGGATGACGGCATATTCTGGGCCAACGGCGGCCCCAGCGTGCAAGTTCCTAAAGACGCTTGACGTTTCTCAGTCATTTCCTCATTAGCTCTCTCTCTCTCTTTCAAAGTCTTTTCCTTCTTGCTCTCAGACAGGTGCGCACACAAGGGCTTCGCATTTTAACTCTGAATGAGGCCTGTGTCTTCTGCTAGGCCCCAGGCGTATCCATCGCAGGGTGCCCAGTGTCTGTCCACGTAGACGAGGGAGAAGGCAACAAAAGTGGGTACTTTGTGCCTGACTTTTGCCTTTCTCTCTCTTTTGTAACTGTCCTAGATCCTTCAGCGTGGGCAGTAGGAAAGTCTGCTTTCACATCCAGAAGCCGGCAGGCTCATGGACGCGGTGAGGCCTGGCCATCCGGGAGGGGACAGTGTCACATAGAGTGGGCCTGGGTTACACACTGACTCCTGTGCCTCCAGATGGATGGGAGCCTTGTCTGGAAAAGCCCGAGGGCAGGAAGTGAGGTTGATGGTCCTGCGCGGAGGCTCCCTTTCCTCTGAGTCAGTGTGGGAGCCCTGGTCGAGGCAGCACCATGAAACTAGAAGTGTCTCGCTTTGGACGAAGCACCTAAGGGAAAGCCTGACTAAAGCAAAAGCCCCCGGGGGTGTGTCTGTGAGCGGAGGGCTAGCCCAGCTAAGTGCCAGCGCTGGGGAAATATTCTGCCCCCCCTAAATTCCTCCCGTAAATTCGGTTCCACTTTACTTTCTGTGCTAGTCTTCTTGTGAATGTTGGGGCGTAAGGGGATGGTTGGCCCTCACTACAGCTTAGCGGGGGGTTCCTGGTTAGTCCCAGCACCAACAGGAAGGGGACAGGTTGGTGGGAAATCAGGACCCTGAGACTGACCGTTCCCGGGGCAATGGGGAGAGGCCAATTCTCCAGGCCAGCCTGATTGACAGGGCAGGCAGGCCAATGAGGGAGTCAGGAAGCTGGAAGGGGGAGGGGTCCCATCCTCCACGTGAGCTGGAAGTGCCTGGAACAGAGTGGGCAGAGCTAAGGGGAGAGCCGGGCTGGGCTGGGAGCAGGGACACACCAGCCAGAGGGGCCAGAGGAGCAGCCAGGGGCCGGCAGCGGAGCAGCAGCAGCGCCGGGGAGAGCGGAGCTGGAGCTGGAGCAAACCGGAGCAGGGGAGCGGGTCTGGGGGGCCTGGGCTGCGGGAGACACCCCCGGCCAAGAGGCCTTGCAGGCCAGCCTGGGACGGGGGACGGGAACCCCGATGGGGCAGGAGAGGGGCCGGCACTGGGGCGAAGGGCCCTGCCACCTAGTGCCTGGCGGCCTGTGGCCTTCGCGGCGCACGTGTCCGACCCGCAGCGGCCCTGCAGCGCGGCCAGGGGCTGGGAAGTGAGACACAGGCTGAACGGCCCTGACACCCCAAAGACACTGGGGGAGGGGAGGTAGTGCCCAGGCCACAGGGCGGGGGGGGGGGGGGCAGGGAGGGGACGTTTCCTGAAAACTTCCCTCTTTTCCTCATGTTTTAAATTGACGTTTAATAAATCGTATTTGCTGGGAGCTGCCTGCAGCGATCAGAGGGGCAGGGAAGCGCCTAGCGCAGAGAGAGCCCCCAGACTGGGGACACCCCGGCCCCTGCTCTAAGGGACCACGACAAGGTTGGGGGTCGAGCCCCCAGGATCCCTGGGCCCAGCCTTGTCGGGGTGCCGAGGGCTCTGCCAGGCAGGGGAGCGGGCGGGGAGCCCTCGAGGCCTGATAATGAATAATTCCATTCTTTGATGGTGCCTAGAGTCCTTGGAGTGCTTCATGGACAGTGCAGCGTAAAACAGACTGTGTAAACCAGGAGGAAGTGGGCGTGGTCCTGCATTGGCCCCAGGAGGGAAAGGGTGTTGTGTGCTCTCATCTGCAAATGGCGCCCTTACAGCTTAATTCTGCCCTTCCTCATGCTGAGCCTGTGACTTCACTGTGCATGGAATCTCGTGGCTTTAATTAAGTCATAGTTCATTAGGCTCGTGAAGACCCCTGGGACGATTTGTTCTGATCTCCTGCGTATCACAGGCCATAGGGCTGCCCTGAATTCATCCCTTTTGGCACTAGAGCAGAGCTTTTAGAACAGCATCCCCCATTTAAAAGCTTCATTTAAAAGCTGCCAGTGATGAAGAATTCATCCCAACCCTTGGAACATCGGTGGAATGGCTAATGACCTGCATATGAGCCCCCGCCCCTTATTCCTAGTGTGAATTTGTCCATAGTCAGCTTCCAGGCAATGGATCTTCTTAGTCCTTCTTGGCTCCCTCTTGCTCGTGCACATGCCCAGGGAGTAGTTAATTTACACAGAGTGGAACGGTGTCCACAGGAGAGCTTGAGAGAGCCCCGCCCCGCAACCCAGTGGTTAGAGCAGGGGTGGGCAATAATTGTGGGCCAGGGGCCCAAAAAGTTTCAAAAAAAATGTTTGAAGTGGCCCCAGGCCGCCCAGACCTAAACTGGAAGGGGCGGGGCTAGGATGTTTCTGGGCCACCTCATCCTCTGCGTGGGAGGACATTTCGTGCACTTCCCCACCCCCTAATTAGCTTGGGGGCAGGGGGCCGGATCAACCCACTTTGGGGGCTGGATTTGGCCCGCGGAGGCCCTTTTGCCCATCCAGGGTTAGAGCGCACTCCTGCGAGGTGGCTGGCCGCGTGCAAGTCTCACACCAGGCTGAGAGGGGCACCAAACCTGGGTCCGTCTCAGCCTGGCCAAGGGCTCTAACGGCAGGATAACGGTGAAGGGGCAAGAGCCCCCCTCCCCCACTGCTGCAGCTTGCCTTGAAAAGCAGCTGACCTGCTGTAGGCCCCGATCCCCAGGGGAGGAGTCACACCGTGTAGTGCTGCGAGCCCAGAGCTCCTCCTGCATCCACGGCAGGGTCTGTCCACACCGTGACTCCCGAGAGCAGATAGGCACCTCGCGCCAGCCCAGACTGAGATGCAAACGTGAGGCGATGGGCACACGCTGTGTCCCTCTCTCCCCATTCCCTGCTGGCTAGTTTAGTTCGAACCAGGGTGGCAGTGTAGACATTCCCTTAGGGAGTTTGTACATGTCATCATTGGCATGGCTCTTCATGCATTGACAGGGGCCTAAGCCCCAAATTCAAGGTGGTGAATTCCACTAAACAGCAAGTCACCCAAAAGTTAGCAATTGTAGCGGCTTCGTTCCCCTTGTGAATCCCACCCATTGCTCGCTTGCACCCGGGGCACCACGTGGTCCGGATTGCTGAGTCTTGGCCACCTGCCCTCTTCATTATTTACCACTGCCCCAGGGTTTGTGTCCTCTGCAAATTTTACCAGTGCTGATTCTCTGTTTTCTTGCAGGTCACTGATAAAAGAGTTAAATGACGTAGGGCCACAAACCAGTCCCTCTGAAACCCTATTAGAAAGCCACTTGTCTGATGATGAGTTCCTCTTTAAAATTCAGTGTTGCAGGGAATACTGATCGAAAGGACTTGTGTAAGTCCAATGGACACCGCTGCAGAAGTACTTATAAATAGCTGTATAAATATACATGTACTTTCAGTTCCGCTGTTCCTTGCAATTGTCTGGTCAATGTACAGACAAGTACCTACATAATATAAGCATATAGTGGAAGAGAAAGAAAAAGAGCAACAATGAAATGTTATTTACACATAGGAGTAAGCATGGAATAGCAATGAAAACATCTCTACTAAATACATTTCCATTTATATCTATAGAGATATGTACAGTGTGTGTGTGTGTGCTTAGACAGAGTTATGCACAGCCTGCATATCATTAAGAACGGCATGAGACCAATGATCCATCTAGCTCGGTATTTTGTCTTCTGACAGTGGCTAGAGCCAGATGCTTCAGAGGGAATGAACAGAGCAGGGCAGTATTGAGTAATGCGCTCCTTGTCATCCAGCTGCAGCTCCTAGCAGTCAGATGGTTAGGGACACCCAGAGCATGGGGATGCGTTCCTGACCACCTTGACTAGTGGCCCCTGATGGACCTATTCTGCATGAACTTATCGGATGCTTTTTTGACCCAGCTATACTTTTTGCCTTCACAATATCCCCTGGCGAGGAATTCCACAGGTTGACTGTTACATGAAGAATTATTTCCTTCTGTTTTTTTTAAAAGCTGCTGCCTTTTATTTCATAGGTGTTCCTTGGTTCTTGTGTTATGTTACGGAGTTAGTAACACCTCTTTATTCAATTTTTCAACACCCTTCATGATTTTATATCACATCTCTCCTCAGTTGTCTCCCTTCCAAGCTAAACAGTCTCAGTCTTTTGAATCTCTCTGCATATGGAAGCTATTCCTTACCCCAATCAATCTTGTCACCCTTCTCTGTACTTTTTCCCTTTTCTAATACATCCTTTTTACGATGGGGTGACCAGCACTGCACACAGTATCCAAGGTGTGGGTCTACCATTATGATACTTTCTGTCTTATTTTCTCACTTTCCTAATGATTCCTCACATGCTGTTAGGTTTTTTTGACTACCACTGCACATTGAGCAGATGTTTTTAGATAATTATTCATGATGACTCCAAGACCTTTCTTGAGCGATAACAGCTAACTTCAATCCAACCATTTTGCATGCACAGTTGGGATTGGTTTTTTTCCAATGTGCATTACTTTGCATTCATCAACATTCAGTTTAATCTGCCATTTTGTTGCCTGATCACCCAGCTTCGTGAGACCACTTTGTAACCCTTTGCAGTTTGATTTGGACCCAGCTATCTGTCCCAAAAGGTTCCCCAGCTCCTAATAAATCCCTCCTTGGTACACCATCGTCTCAGCCACACATGGAGACCCTGCAGTGCTGCCTAACTGGCTCCGTGTGTGGAGCTGGAAGCGTTCCAAGAATGGAGGTCTGGCAGCCTACATTTGACCCCCAACACCTCCCATCTACCTTTCCCTACATCAGTGGTGTGCATGTACCACAACCATCAGCTCCTCCCCAGCACTTCACATAAGTCTGTCTAGATGTCTGGAGAGGTCTGCAACTTTCCCACCCAGCAGGCAATTCATCATGAGGCTCACAGACCCAGATATCTACTTTTCTATAATTCTCCTCAGAGGCTGTCAGACTGGGGGCGGGATCCCTCAGAAAGTCTCCTTCAGCTCCCTCACTGTCTCCCTTAGTGCCTCAGCTCAGACCCTTTGGCCAGAAGAATCCCTGCTCAGTCTGGGAGAGGCAGGAGCTGTTTGCAGTTGCGCCAAGTGCGCACAGACGCCACCGGCCCACCAGGCGGGGAATCGTACGTGCTGCATTCAGAGCCATCTTCTGGGAGGCCACATGCTGCTGCCGCACTTTTGCCTCCATTGTTTTTATTCTTGCAGAATGTTTGTTTTCTTGTTCTTTGTGAGGGTTTTGCATTGGGGTGGTTGGCTACTGGCTGATTTTTAGAGCATGTTTCCCAGGTGTATCTGGCTTCCACACGCTCTCGTTAAACTCCCTGCAAAACTCCCCTTTGCTCACTGCTTTGGTCACTAGAGCCATGTCTAGACAGTGGGGCTATTTTGGGATACTGGAAGTATCTGGAGATAGCAATTCCGCATCTTGAAACGCGCCCATTATTTCTAAATATATTTCCGCTGTTCTAGTGTCCCTGTCACCCTCGTTCCACAAGGGTTAAGGGATTTTCCGGAATAGCACTTTAATTCAAAATTTGGTGCTGTGTAGACTATGCCAAATTTTGAAATAAGCTATTTCAAAATTACCTCAAAATAAGCTACGCAATTTGCACAGTGCAACTTGTGTAGCTTATTTTGAGGTAAGAGTGCTGTGTAGACACACCCTAGGAGCTGGCTTAAACCCTGGACTTGGCCCTGCCTCTCCCTGAGAATCTCTCAGCACAACCCTGCATGGGCAAAAAATTTGTATCTGTAGCCGCAAAAAGGAGTCTCAGGGTACGTCTACACTAGCCCCCTCGTTCGAACTAGGGAGGCTAATGAGGGCGA
>JANRFK010002918.1:2108663-2119512 GCA_030068395.1 Apalone spinifera | reverse complement strand
CCCCGGCCAGCTCTGCTCACCCCGACCTCCTCCCCTGCCAGCTCTGCTTCCCACCAGCTGTTTTCCCCACACACACATCCTCCCGTCCAGCCCCGCTCCCCTCCCGCCCAGTGTCCCCCCACAGCTGAGATCAAGTGTGTCTGGGACTTTTTTTGAAGCCACCTGGTAACCCTAGCTGCGGGTAGTAGCAGTAAAGTCTGATGTGCTACTCAAAAGAGTAGCAACAATGTTTCTACAAGTGTTTTTCTTCATAGTACACTGAATAAAACTCCAGTTTAAAAAGTGCCTTTGGTCTGGGACTGTAACACATTCGCATAAAGATGCCTTAGTCACCGCAGGGACTGAACTTAGAACTCCATTACCTGGAGTGGCTGAGACAAACCAATAGAGGGAGACATGATCTCAGGCAGCAGACTAGTTAGTTACATCAGCATCTAAAAATGCTAGTCAAAACTAGACCTGGGCAAGAAAAGGTTTTTCCCATCCCGCAAAAAATACTGAGCTAACTAAAACGTTTCCCTGTCTCAAAATGGGACAAAAAGTCAAAATCTCAAAAATATTTGCAAACCTAAATTCTGAAAAATAATTCAGTGTGGGCCAAAGGAAATGTTTTGTTTAGATCATTTCAAAATGTTTTGTTTCCAATTCAAACATGTCATGAACATTATTTTTATGATTAGCATACATTTCAAAACAGAAACGTAGGTTGAACCATAAAACTGGAATTTTTATTTTTAAAATGTTGAAACAAAACCTTTAGCCCCGGTGTGAAACTTTTGTTTCAAAATGTTTTCAAGTTGAAAAATTTGTCGAAACCGCGCCTTTTCACTGAACAGTTTTATTTAGGAAGAATCAGCATTTTCCAGTGAATTCCAGAAAATTTCCCACTAGCTCTAGTCAAACCCATAGAAAATGTAGCCTTTGCCATTAGAACCCAAGTGAAATTGCAAAGAAAAAACGGATAATCGAATACCAATTTAACTACATTCCCTGTTCGTTGATATCAATCAACACCTCCTACTCCATGTCACATTATATCTGGGAAAATGATGCCCGGAAATATAAACATTTAGGACCAGATTCTGAGCTGGTGTAAATCAGAGTAGGTCCATTTGCACCAATTGAGATTCTGATCCTTCTTTCTTCCCTTGTCCGTTTTAAGAATCCAATTCTTATTATGGAGGGAATCAAAAGAAATAATCAGTGTGAGATGAATGCCCTGGTCACTGAACACATCATTAATGTTTTGAATTTTGACAGGAATTCAACTCAAGCATCTTCCAGTAAAATAGTCTCATTGATCTCCTGCCTGGCTCATAGTCACGTAATATTTCAACTGTCAAGCTACTGACTTCAATGAAAGGGGGTAATTATCACCAGACGATCTAGGAAAGGTACAATCTAACACCAAACAAACAACTTCATTACAGTAACTTTTCCATACAAGAGGTGAAATGGCATGTAAGTTGTTCAGAGCAGATTTCATGAACTCTCATTTTACAACCTGACATTAAAACTGGGGGAGGTTTCAATAGAAGAGACTAGAGAACAATGTAAAACGCAAATGTTTGTCTTTAACGTTCTGCAATTGTGATAGACAATGGAAAGAAAACAAAGGACATTTCTTGGAAATGTTTAATTTTACTGATATCTTTAATTGTAAATTGCAGACTCTTTTAAATCACAGGGTTTTTGGTGGATTCCAAAAAATCATGAATGCCCAAGGCATATAGGTTACAAGTTATGTTGGGAACTCCCTACTGTGCAATTACCATTTTTCTTTTCACTGATGCTTTCTGTCTTCAGCTATTGTTTTGTAAGGCTACATCTAGACTGCAGGCTTCTTTCAGAAGAAGCTTTACTGGAAGAGATCTTCTGGAAAAACTTCTGCTGAGAGAGAGCATCCACGCTGCCAAAGCGCATCGAAAAAGCAATCTGCATTTTCAAAAGATAGCGTCCACACTGAGGCTACATCTACATAGAGGATTTTTTGCAGAAGAGACTATGCAAATGATGCGCTCATTTGCATATATTGTGTGCTCATTTGCATATCTTCTTCTGATCCTTTTTGCAGAAGAGGTTTTGCCATTAAAAAGCCCCGTGTAGATGGGGCCATTTGTCGGGAAAAACCCTTTTGCTCAAGATCTCTTATTCCTCAAAAATCGAGGTTTACAGGATCTTGCTCAAAAGGGTTTTTTTTCTGACAAATGGCCCCGTCTACACGGGACTTTTTAATGGCAAAACCCTCTTCCACAAAAAGGCTCGGAAGACAATATGCAAATGATCACTCAAGATATGCAAATGAGCGCACCATTGGCATAGCCTCTTCTGCAAAAAAAAATGCAGCGTAGACGTAGCCTGAATGGACACTATCTGGCATTTTGGCTGTGATTACTGTGGACGGCGTGTCCCCCAGGGCACCTGTGCTTTTTCCTCTTTTCTCTTCTTTCGAAAGAACTCCCTGTTCCCCGTCCACACACGCCTTTTCCCGAAAGAGCTTTTTCAGAAAAAGGCTTCTTCCTCTTAGAAAGAGGTTTACCAATGTCGGAAAAACCACTCTGTTCTTTCGATTTTTTTCTGAAAGAACGCAATTCTTCAAAAAATTGTTTTTTCTGAAAGAACAAAATTCTTTCAGAATTAGTGTGGACATAAGTGACGTTTTTTCAGAAAAACTCTGTAGTGTAGACATAGCCAAAGAGCCATGGGTTGGCAGAACCAGAAGAAAGAAAGAAACTATTCTTGTAGATGGATCATTCCTGATATACACCCAGTCTGAATAATCAGGCATGTGTTGGAACTGTGTATAATTTGGGGTCAGAGCAAAAATTCTCTGGTTTTCACATTCACCTACCCCAAGCCACAGAGTGCAAGTTTCCCAACTTCAGCTTCAAACCTCAGAGCTATTCAAGCCAAAAATGGGACAGATGACAAATAGGAAGTCCAACCAGAAAGCACTGCAGACAGATTTGCTAGAAGAAGAAAACAAACATCCTCCAGATACAACATACGAATGACCCTCTGTGGAGGGCAAAGGGAACATTTACTACATTCTTCTAACCAACTGTTGCCACTCAGCGATTTCTAGGCCCTCCTCATGTAATCACTATCACTTTGCCTGTGCCACGCAGGTTCAAAAGTAGGTCAGAAATTCAGAACTGAGGAATGTTTAAGAACATAAGAACGGCCGTACTGGGTCAGACCAAAGGTCCATCCAGCCCAGTGCCCTGTCTGCTGACAGATGCCCCAGAGGGAGTGAACAGAACAGGGAATCATCCAGTGAACCCTCTCCTATCATCCATTTCCAACCTCTCCTATCATCCATTTCCAAACAGAGGCTAGGGACACCATTCCCACCCAGCCTGGCTAATAAGTATTTATGGACTTAACCTCCATGAATTTATCTAGTTCTTTTTTGAACCCCATTAAAGTCCTGGTCTTCACAACATCCTCTGGCAAGGAGTTCCACAGGTTGACTATGCACTGCATGAAGAAAAACGTCCTTTTGTTTGTTTTAAACCTACTACCTATTAATTTCATTTGGTGACCCCTAGGTCTTATATTATGGGTTCAAGTGAATAACTGTTTCTTATTCACTGTCTCCGCAGCAGTCATGATTTTATAGACCACTATCCTACCTCTCACCCCCCCACACACACACTCTTTTGTACTTCATATCTATTGCATAGACAACCTTGATTCTGGCATTTCCTTTTGAGAGTTTCTCTTTGCAACCTGAATGTTCTTATAGTGTATTTTGATGTGTCATTTCTTAGTGTTAACAAACAAATAACCAAAGTCCACCAGAGTTCTACCCCTTGGACTGTTATTGACTCCACATGGGTCATCAACAGGGCGGGAACCTTCAGGAACACAGCACGGGCCTCTGCCATTTGTTAGTCTTTAAGGTGCCACAGAAGAGATGATCCTCCTGCTGTCCATTCCAGTGACTCGTGTCACCGTGGCCCCGCAGAAGCTGGGAAGAGCACTAACTCTTGTATGCTAAGAGCAGATGGACGCTTCAGAGGAATTAGATACCAAATTCTAAAATCTCTGCTGAGCATGAACTGAGATTTTTCAAAGGCTTGTAAGTTGGCCACATTAGAGACTATTCCTCGGTGCAGCAAAAGGCACATTATTGATACCCAGGCGACCCTTGCCAAATTCCAAGCCCTTGGTTTACAACACTGAGCCCTGGTCTACACTAGAGAGTTACAGTACTTCAAAATAACCCCCCTTATTTTGAAATAATACGTGGCGCGTCCACGCTACCACGCCTATTATTTCAAAATAAGGGGCTGGCTATTTCGAAAACTATAGTCCTGCTTTCCACGGGGAATAAGTTTATTTCAAAATAGTTATTTTGGGAGTTATTATTTTGAATTTAGTTATTTTGAACTAATTTCCTAGTGTAGACATGCCTTAGTATACTAGAGCTTTTCACTAAAATGGCTATAACAGTATTTTTCACAGGAGAGAAACAATTGATTTCCCCCAATCTTGTTCTTGCAAACAGTTCATTTTGCTGAAATGTTCTTTCCTGAGATTGTCAAGTGATAGAAAATTTCAGTCTGAACACTTACTATTTGGACAAGTTATAAGCCACTGAAAACAGGGTCTTATTATGGGATATGGTGGTTACTTGTCAGCAGAGATGCGGTTACAAATTCTGCCTATAACAAGTTATATTTAGTTCTGCATTAGACTATATAGTCAGCACAATGAATCATAGACTCATAGGCTGTGTCTACACTCGCGGCCATTCTTGCGCAAGAATCTGCAGAGTGTCCACACTGCCCGCCCACTCTTGTGCAAGTAAATTTACAGTACGGCGTGGTAAGAGTGGCCTCCTTGCGCAAGAGCCCTACATTCTTTTTTTAACAGGTGTAAGCTCTCTTGTGCAGGGGCTCTTGCGCAAGAGGGCAGTGTGGACGCTCGGCAGGGATTTCTTGCGCAAGAAAGCCCTATGTCTAAAATAGCCATCAGAGCTTTCTTGTGCAAGAGAGCGTCTACACTGCCATGGGCGCTCTTGCACAAAAACACAGCTCGCACATGGCAGTGTGGACGTTTTCTTGCACAAGATTTCTTGCACAAGAACACTTGTGCAAGATGTTCTTGCGCAAGAAGCCGCGAGTGTAGACATAGCCATAGACTCATAGGGTTGGAAGAGACCTCAGGAGGTCAATGAGTCCAGCCTCCTGCTAAAAACAGGACTGACCCCCAACTAAATGAACCCAGCCAGGGCTTTGTCAAGATGAGATTTAAAAACCTCTAGAGATGGAGATTCCACCCCTTCCCTACACAACCCATTCCAGTGCTTCACCACCCTCCTAGGGGAATCGTTTTTCCTGCTATCCAACCTGGACCTCCCCCACTGTAACTTTGAGACCATTGCTCCTCGTTCTGTCATCAGTCGAGGCTGAGAACAGCCTCTCTCCATCCTCTTTGGAACCCCCCTTCAGGAAGTTGAAGGCTTTCATCAAATTCTCCCCTCACTCTTCTCTTCTGCAGACTAAACAAGACCAAATCCCTCAGCCTCTCCTCATAAGCCAGGTGCTCCAGTCTCCTAATCATTTTTGTGGCCTCTGCTGAAATTCCTCCAATGCATCCACATCCTTTCTGTAATGGGGGGCCCAGAATTGGATGCAATACTCCAGATGTGGCCTCACATAAAAAGTTCCCTAGACCTTCTGGCAATGTTCCTATTAATGCACCCCAAAATTAGCCTTCTTGGCTAGAAGGGCGCCCCGTTGACTCATATTCAGCTTCTCATCCACTAGAATCCCCAGGTCCTTTTCTGCCAAACTGCTGCTTAGCCAGTTAGCCCCCAGCCTGTAACAATCTTGGGATTCTTCCGTCCCAAGTGCAGGACTCTGCACTTGTCCTTGTTGAACCTCTCAGATTTCTTTTGGCCTGTAGTGGGTCTGGGCCCTAAGGCCATAGAGAAGTCCTCCAGGAGGCTAGAAAGGCTCTGGAGGAACCAGCCAGCCAGGGAGGACTACAAAAGGAACCACAGAAACTGAGGCAGCCCAGACCTAGCAGGGAGAAGGTCAAGGGGGCTGACTAGCAGAATCAGGGACAGCTCAGAGTGGGGAGCTGTTCGGGACACTGTCTCCAGGGCTATGTCTACACTCGTGGCTTCTTGTGTGAGAAATATGCAAATGAGGCTACACGTGGAATATTGCCAAGCCTCATTTGCATACCTAATGGGCCTCCATTTTTGCAGAAGAGGCTCTTGCGCCAGAAGGAGCTGTCTACACTGCCTCTTCTTGCACAAGAAAAACCCTCTTGAGCAATGCCGTTTCGCCGATTACTCTTTGGCTATGTTGCAACACTTCTGTGAGATCAGAATTAAGCTCAGTGTTTCAGAACTTGATCCAGCTCCCCTTGACATTAGGTGGGTGAAAGCCCTGTACCCCAGTTCACCAAAGCACTTAAGCAAGTGCTATTCAGAGCTTATTCAAGTACCATTGACTTCAATGAGACTTGAGCATATTCCTGGTGGAATTTTGTGCCAGGTTAGAATAAAGTAAGTGGGGCAAACAGGGCTGCTGGGGGGGGAGGGGTGTCAAAGACTGGGGTTGAGAATGGCTAGTTTGAGGGGGAACAGACTGGGGAGCTGGTGAATGACAGAGTTGAGTGAGGGGCTGAAGGGGAGTGGAGGTGCAAAGCTACCTGCAGGGACACATGAGGGTGGGGAAGGAGGCTGCAGAGACCTGTGGGAATGGAAGGTACAGGGAGAGGGGTATGATGTGCCTGACTGAGTGGGAAAGGCATGGGGTTCACAAGGATCTTCATAGGGAAGGCTTCTGAACTCCCTACCAATCACCCCCCAAAAAACCCTGTTCCATCCTTCTCCTACCCACACCCAACAACCCTCCTTCCCTCTCCTTCAGCTCCTCCATTACTCTGATTCCCTCCCCCCCACCTTTGCAATTAACACTAATTATACAACATTCTGTACTAATATGCCTAGTACGGAATCTACGTGTCAAAAAAAAAAAAAACCACCCCACCTACCAGAGTCTTTTTTTGGTCTGTATTGTTACACTTGCTGACAGATATTTTGAAATAAATTACCAAAATAACTGCAAGTGGAATAATTATATTGTATTATTTTGACAAATAAAATATGCAGAATTTTGCAGTGTTTTTAAATGATTGTGCACAGAATTTTTAATTTCTTGGCAGAGGCTTACAAGTGTTTAACTCCTTTGCTGAATTGGGACCGGAGAATGCTACTTCTTGAAAAAAAAATCTAGGTCTTGCAAGTAGTATTGTTTAGATCCTGTGACTATTTTGAAGGCATCTGCTGGTGGAGAGTTTCTATCAGGTTTGACATGTTAGAGCTGTTATGGTGCTGCAGACAATCAGTTTTATTCATAATGAGTTCTTTATCAATGGAACACGAACATTTGGCTTCATATTTTATGTCCCAGAGATGCATCGGGGGTAGAAAAACACGCCAATCACAATTTCCAGTTGTGGAGCAGGATTCCTTTTGTCACCTCTCAGGAGTTAGTGCTCTCTAGAGCTCAGGGACTAGTGCTATTTTTGTTTACACTTTACAATTATCATGGTGCTTTTGGAAACTGAGACTTTTAAAATAACATTTAGAGCCGTATTCTGCAAATGTGAGGTTCCCATGACCATGTTCTCTTGGCTTCTGTACTATGGTGCAAACCCTGATATTGGATAAGTAAATGTGCCCTTTCATCAATGACTTAACATTTACAAAGGGGACCTCAAGCCCTAGTTTCCCACCCAATGGCTCTTTATATTCTGCAAAATCATGGAAGCTCTATGGACTTCAGTGGAGATATTTCTGATTTGGGCTGATGTGAGTGACTGGGGAATTAGGCTCAAGGTCCATCCCACAATGAATTTATGACCTAAATAAAGCTTTCATCCAACCAGAGAGCATCTCCAATTAAAACTAAAAGCAGTGGTGGTCCTCAAGTAAGCCAGACTGCCTTTGGAAAAGAAAGCAAACCTGTTGCAAACACATAGAAACAAAAGGTGCATATGTGCATGTGTAAACTGGCCTTTGTGTGTCCTGGCCGGGTAATTGCCTGTGGTCTTTTCCCCAGCTTTGTTCATGTAGTTACTGGATTTGTAGTACATACACCTGAGTACTCTGTTTTTAACAATATAACGCAAAGAATCATAAGGGAACTGTGATCGGTGACAGTAGAATTTGCAGATAATGCCAAGCTGGGAGGGGTTCCAAGTGCTTTGGAGGGTAGGGTTGAAATTCTAGATTACCCAGATAAACTGGAGAAAAGGTCTAATGTACACTGGAAGAAATTCACTAAGGACCAATGCAAAGTCCTGCACTTAGGGAGGAAAATCAGTTGCACATGTACAGAATAAGGATGTTAAGGACTAGTTGATTCCCCCCCATCCCCCCACTTGCTACCTCTATCAGATAGAGGCAGCAAACGGCGGGGGGAGGGGAGAGGGTACTTCAAAGCTGCAGCACCTCATGGAGCCCGTACATCATCTCCTTGCAGCGTTGCCGCTTTGAAATACCGTAGCAGCATTTCAAAGGGGCAGTGCCACACAGCTGCTCCTGGGCTCCAGCGTGGCATTTCAAAGCGGCAGCACCACATGGAGCCCGGGGTCAGTGGGGAACTCTGACCCCAGGCTCCACGCAGGCGCTTCCACTTTGAAATGCAAAGAGCCCCAGCGGTGACTCTCATATATTTCAAAGGCAGAATGCGGCAGTGCCTATCAACTACTAAATTAATCGTTATTTAACATCCTTACTCGCTGCTGGGAAATTCAGCCATGAGTAGACAGGTGCATAAGCCCTGATTATTCCACATTTAAGAGGTGGCTCAGTTTTGCGTTGTCCATCTACATAGGGGTGAATTTCCTGAGATCAGAAAAGCAAGAATGGCAATAGCTAAACCAAGAAGCGATTAAGACAGTAGTGAGTAACCTGTGGCCCAAGGGCCGCATGCAGACCATTGGGTTTTATGTGTGGCCCACAAGACATTTTGTTTACCATTTCCTGTGCACAGGGTTGCCAGACTCCACTGGTTTCCATCTGTGTCATTTTTTCTTACCAGTTTTATTCACGTGACATGCACGTAAAGCCAAAAGAAGTTATGCAAATCATGCTCGCATTTGCATATCTTCTGATTCTTTTTGAGGAAGAGGCTTTGCCAATATTTGGCCATGGGTAGACGGGGTCAAATGTTGGGAAAAGCCCCTCTTTCGCAAGACCCCTTATTCCTTGTAAATCGAGGTTTACAGGGTCTTGCGAAAGAGGTTTTTTTTCCAACATTTGGCCCCATATACACCGTGCCAAATATCGGCAAAACCTCTTCCGCAAAAAGAATCGGAAGAAGATATGCAAATGTGAGCACGATTTGCATATCTTCTTCCAAAAAACCCCCGGCAGTGTAGCCGTAGCCTGAGAGGAAGAAGAGCAAGAATGGCAATAGCTAGCCTACATTGCTCATCACTGCATTAAGGCCTGAATTAGGAGTTGAACAGAGGCAATGGATCTCAAGTGGTAATGGGCAGACAGCCACAGGAGAGAGACCTGGGAAATACTCACATGTGACTAAAACCAGGGCACTGTTTTCAAAAGAAAGGATTTGCCAAATACTAGTGCATGAGATATAATTCACCAACTGTTTTTTTTTTGTCTAACTACAAAGGCCACGTTCTTTTCACCATATGAAGGCAGAGAAACAAAGAAGTTGATTTATATTGTTTTAAATTAGACTTACAACTCTTATTGCAGAAGAACACTGCATGGAATAGACTCTGGATGCTACATGCATTTTCCTCCAAGGGAAAAATATAACCTACTCTCTGGTAAATTTCCAAGTAAATGGTAGTTTTGCTAGTAGTTTTAAGTTGTTACTTTTTTTTTAACTTGTAAACAAAGACATCTTAAAGCTCTTCATAGCTATTGATAACAATTAAGAAAGTGATATCAAGAGAGCACAGTTCCAGGATAACAGCCCCCACACTTTAAATAAAAGTAATGCATCTCAGGATTATGAACATCTTCCTGTTTAAAAAGCAAGCAAGAGTCACTCATCATTCTGAAATCCATTAGCACAGAAAATTGAGGGTCTTTTCATCTCTCTACAGTCAAATCTGTATTATTCCACTTTTAAATATGGAAATTTGTGGAACTTTTTGCTTCTTTGGGTAGTATCCCAGGGTTATTAGGAATGGCCCTACTAATTAATTCTAAATGTTTTAGTGCATAATCAAAAGTGCTTTTATAATGAAGGTGTTTTTAAAGCTAGCACATTACTGCACCTTTGAATTCCTTCAGACCTAAAGGACATGGACAGTTGTATCATTCCTAGAACTCAAGCATGGGAAGGAAGGCTGAGTGGTTATATGATGATGTTGGGACTCAAAAGCCCAGGAGCCAGTAATCCCCCACAGTGCAACTCAGTGTGCAGAGGGCGTAACTGGACTGAAAAAAATGTGCTTGGACATAATCTTAACCCTGCTCTGAAGCTTTTGGTGACCCCGTGACCAATAGCAGCATTCCTCAGGAAACAAGGTCATCATTCATTGGCCTTCTATCCTAAGAATGTGCCTGTATCAAGAAAGCTTCCAAAACTGAACCAGAGTTCATAGAATCATACAGCTAGAAGAGACCTCAGAAGGTCATCAAGTCCAGCCCCCTGCCCAAGGCAGGACCAACCCCAACTAAATCAACCCAGCCAGGGCTTTGTCAAGACGAAATTTAAAAACCTCTAGAGATGGACATTCCACCACTTCCCTACACAACCCATTCCAGTGCTTCACCACCCTCCTCGAGAAATAGTTTTTCCTAATATCCAACCTAGACCTCTCCCACTGTAACTTGAGA
>JANRFK010002918.1:2092395-2102727 GCA_030068395.1 Apalone spinifera | reverse complement strand
GGCTTCGTCGATGGAGCCATGTAGTTTAGATGTACCCGTACTGTCGACAAAGCCTCTGTCGACAAAGAGCGTCTAGACTACAGCCAGCTCTGTCGACAAAGCAAGCTGCTTTTTCGACAGAGAGTCTAGATGCTCTCTTTTGAAAAAGCACAGTGTGGATGCAATAGTGCCTTTTGTCAACAGAACTCTGTCGACAAAAGGCGTTATTTCTCCTAGAATGAGGTTTACCGCCATCGACAAAACTGCCACGTTCTGTTGACTTACTGTCGACAGAACTCGGCAGTAGTGTAGACGCAGGTATAGTTTTGTCGACAAAAGTCCACTTTTGTGAACAAAACCCTGTAGTCTGGACACACCCTCTCAAATAGACTCCTTTCAGGAATCTTTTTCATTGATACTTACAAGGGTCTGAATAGCAGAAGAGAAATTGACCAGAGCAGCAGTGGTTTCTTTGTACTCTGCTGGTATTTTGCAAGGCTATGAGGAGCAGCAACAGAGTCACTGGGGCTGCCTGTAGGCTGAAGGATCAGTTCACACTCAATTCATATTTAGAAGGTCGTCACAAGCATTAGGGCTCAAATCAGTGTGGGGTATTTTTCCTAATGGAGGCTTAGAGTCTCACTCACCTGAGCAGGCGTCTCACTTTTGCCTGGGGTGAGTAGGTTTTACAGTCCTTGGATGTAGTTAACTTTGAAAATGGTCCCTATTATTATCTCCCCTATCATCCCTGCTCATAAATTTCCCTAACTTTGTGAGTCTTCTACCCAAATAGGGTTTGTATATAGTGGTGTGAGTTCTTCTCACTCTGTGCACATGTGTATGTTGGAATACTCTCTTCAGTTACTTTTGAGAGAAGAATTTTGAAAATAAATTCTAATCATACTTTTTTTAGGAATATGTCAAAAATCTGAGCAACTGAAGTTTGCAGATACATAGTTGTTGAATGAGCAAGAAAATTGTTGCTTGCTGAGGGGGATGGGGTTAGTTTTGACACAGGAAAATTTGAAAATGGTATAGTGTGTGTGAGGGGTACACTTTTTTGATAAGTTGTGAGGTCCATGACAGACTCAAAAAAAAAGGCGTAAATTGCACCAACTTTATGTTTCTGAGTTTGGGACACAGTAAAATTCAACTTGCCCACTATCAACTTCAGCTTTGCCACTAAAAACGATGTAATTTTTTTAGATGTAAGATCAGCATAAAAGATCCCAACATTTAAAGAACAACTCCAGTTTTCAAAATGTCATAAAGAAAAGTGAAACTGAACTGACTGAGTTCTATTCTCCAATCTGAGAGAAATAAAAAAAGTAAATGAAACACGAATAGGAGAATTAAACCAGATTTCTAAAAGGCTTTCCCTTTTAACAGTCACAAGCAGCGTCAGTAACGTTATTTCTGTTGTCTTTTTAATTCGTTAATCGTGTCTTATTTTAGCTAAATACATATTATTTTTTGAAAAATACATATAATTATGTAAGTAAATGTAGCAATGTGTTGTACATACACATAACTTTTGTGAGCGGGGTTGATTTAAGGTTGATTAAACTTTTAACTTTTATTTTTTCTGACTTTTGAATATTTTAACAATGCAACCACACACACTTTACATCCCAACAGAGTGAATGCTAGCAGCTGTTTAACAGCACATAGTATTTTAGTGCAGACCATTTAGAAAACCATATCTAATTGAAACTGTATGGTGAATTCAGATCAAATGTCATTTTTTGGAGATAAAGAAGGGATCCCTCACAATCACGAATGCTCCTGGTTTATTGAGCCTGTGGAAGATCATCACATTCTTGCTTTAAGGCCTTGAAACACCATATTGATCATCCGACCATAGAAGATTAGAATTGGAAGAGACCTCAAGAGGTCATCAAGTCCAGCCTCCTGCTCAAAGCAGGACCAACCCCAACTAAATCATTCCAGCCAGGGCTTGTCAAGCCAGGCCTTAACAACCCTAGGTAACCCATTCTAGTGCTTCATCTCTGATGCACTGGCTCAGTTCTGACTCATGTTAAGAATGTGTGAAGTGTTCTGAATCACTAACAATGCTTCCTGCAATACTCTTGGCTCTAGTCTACACTACCGCGGGCCACTGATTTAAGTTATTCAACTTCAGCTATGGGAATAACCCAGCTGAAGTTGATGTATTTAGTTCTACTTATTGCAGGTACCTCACTGCGGTAAATCGACAGTACCTTCTGGCAACTGCATTTACCCTTCTTGTTCTGGTGGAGCGCTGGAGTCAACGGCTTGTGCACAGTGGTCGACTTATTGTGTGTATATGAGACGCGATAAACAGACCCCCCTGCTGGATTGGTCACAGCCCGTCTATCCGACGGGTAGTGAAGACATGTCCTTGGTTTTACTTAGTTTTGTGTATGTGGAGATTGCCACACCAGGAATTCTGAAGCCTTCCTCCTGATACTGAAAAAGTTTCTCTCCTCCCTTTTCTCAGCCCATTCCCTTTCCATGGCTAACCACATACCAGGCTCACCAGGCTTCTGGTGGAGATGGTCCTTCATGCAGCCCCTGAGTAATGTAGAGCCCAACACAATGAACCTTCTTCCAGTAGGAGGAACATGAAGCCTTTTGGACTGTGTTGATTCACAGATTCTGAGTTCAGAAGTATTTGCATTTTCTGTATATGTTTGTTCTTCAGGGGAATTCTTGAAATATATGATGAGCTTCACAGTTGTGCATTTGCATTCAAGGTATTAAGGGCTTTTAATTCCTCTTGAGCCATGGAGTATTATTCTGCAATATGTTGAGTAAAGACTCCTCATTCAGAGAAGTTCTATTGTACCACTGCCTTTTGTACCACTAGAAGACTTGTAAATTATGATTGCTTCAGCTTATGCGTAAATGAGGAGGAAACAGTATCTCGTGACAGATTCACTCTAGTGGCTCAAGTTAAATCAGAAAGAAAGAGTCAACAGGGTACCCTTGTAGCCAAGAAGGCTAAACGTATATTGGGGTGCATTAGGAGGAGCATTGCCAGCAGATCTAGAGAAGTGATTATTCCCCTTCATTCAGCGTTGCTGAGGCCACATCAAGAGTATTGAGTCCAGTTCTGGGGCCCCCGTTACAGAAAAGATGTGGACGCTTTGGTGAAAGTCTAGTGGAGGGCAACGAAAATGATGAGGGGGCTGGAGCACATGATCTATGAGGAGAGGTGGAGGGATTTGGGCTTATTTAGTCTGCAGAAGAGAAGAGCAAGGGGGGGGGGGGGGTTTGAAAGCAGCCTTTAACTACCAGAAGGGAGGTTCTAAAGAGGACAGAGAGAGGCTGTTCTCAGTGGTGACAGATGGCAGAATGAGTAACAATGGTTGCAAGTTGCAGTGGGGGAGATCTTGGTTGGATATTAGGAAAAACTATTCCTCTAGGAGGGTGGGGAAGCATTGGGCTGGGTTCCCTAGGAAGGTGGTAGAATCTCCATCCCTAGAGGTTTTTAAATCCCAATTTGACAAAGCCCTGGCTGGGATGATTTAGTTGGAGTGGGTCCAGCTTTGAGCATTTGTGGCCTCCTGAGGTCTCTTCCAATGCCATGATTCAATGACTCCATGAAAATGTCAGGGCTGCAGAGATTGATAGAGCCAACTGACATTTGCCGATTACGCACTTTCATTTGAAGCTGCGGTGAGAGCTTGTTCTTCACAGTTGAGTCTCATTTGTGGTTGATCCCCCTTGCAGCGAAGAGCTGAGACATCTTTGCTGCCCTCAAGTGTCCCCTGTCATACATGTGTCCTTCAGCAAGGATATGTCCTGATTTGGTGGCAGACCTTTGGTACAGTGGAGAGACCGCGATGTTACTTCCTTGCATGGCATACAGTTTGGAGGCAATGTCAGGGATGGCTTCTCCTACTTCCAACCGTCTAGCGAGGGAAGAGACGCTCTGGAGAGGCTTTTAGCTCAAGTGCGTGACTGGTGTTGGATTTAACTTTCCATGGCTCACAGAGGGCACGTCTACACCGCATTCCTAAAGCCAAAATAAGCTGTGCAACTTCAGCTACGTCAATTGCATAGCTTAAGTCAAAATAGCTTATTTCGGCTTTTGGCGCTGTCTGCACAGCAGGAAGTCCAAGGCAAAGCACTCTTCCCATGACTTCCCTTACTCCTTGTACTGTGAGGGTTACAGGCGTCAGAATAAGAAGTCCTTCAGCTCGCCAGTATTTTAACATTATGTCGAAATAACACCCTGTAGTGTAGACTATGTTGTTTTGGAATAACACTGCTGTGTGATGAACCCAGAGAGAGGAAATCATGGAGTGTAATTTTCATCATGTCTGTTTGTTCAGATTAGCTTAACACTTCCAGGGTTGTTATAGCAATGCCCGGCTGTCCTCTGCATAAATGCTTATCTATATATAATTTCAACTTTCCATTTACAAAGGCCGCA
Organism: Apalone spinifera; assembly: GCA_030068395.1. Classification (NCBI taxonomy): domain Eukaryota; kingdom Metazoa; phylum Chordata; order Testudines; family Trionychidae; genus Apalone; species Apalone spinifera. The sequence continues at coordinate 2,098,325 of JANRFK010002918.1, read as the reverse complement.
TAGTGTGTGAATGAATAAAAAGAAACGTGTATGTTCAGCTCCACTTCTTCCCCTTCTCCTCTGCTTCCCCTGAAATTCTGTCCTCCTTGGTTGGAATTCAAGCTGGGAAAGTGAAATCATTATCACAATTCAGTTTCTGAAGTTTATCCTGGTAGAAAGTTTTCTTCCATACTTACTCCAGCTATGCATATATTTCCTGGTAGGTCAGCAACCAGCAGCTGAAGAATAAATGCGAAGGTTACTTAAGTATTTGATTTTTTTTTCTATATTGCTGCAACATGTGCCGAGAATAGAATTTTTCTCTCACATAATAATTGTTGGTCTTTAAAGGGCAGTCAATTTTCCTATAAAAGAAAAGCTGCGGAGATAATTTAATTTCAGAAGAATTAGACTTGAACAAATTTGATTTTTTTTTTTTGCCATTTCCATTATCCTGGCAAGGTTTAAAGCCATTAGCGGCAGAATTAAAAGCCTACCCAAGAAGAAATATTTTTAATAGGAAGTGTGCTCCAAAGGTAAACAGCTTTTTTTACACATCTGTGATTTTAGTGCTCACGGTCTCCATGGCATGGCCCACTTGTTCCTTTGTCTCTGCTCAGACAGCCAACAAAGGTGTCATGGTCTTGTAATTGTCACCCAGGCCTGGACTGTGACCCACCAGACCATTTCCATGTCAGCCAAAGAACAACTATTGGTTATGAGGACTTGCAGATCAGTTATGAGACCACTGCTCTGGGTTGGATGCGTGCTGCCAGCGTAGGAAAAAGAGGCTCACTTGCTAGTCTCCCAAGAGGTAAATAGGGTCTGCATTGTATTTTTAGTGACTACAGCTCTGGCTGGGAAGCTGAACAAGTCTCTGCTTTTGTTTCTCTTGTGCAGCCACAGCTTGGCGGAGGTTGTGCCACTGCCGGCGTAACCTCCCACCTCAGAGATTGACTCCGCTGCTCTGAGAAGGGAAGACAGAGCATCGGCGGTAGCCAGACATTCCACTCACTAAAACTCCCGTCCCTGCTTCTGCTGATTATGGAGTTCAAAATCACATTTGTCTTATTGGTGAACGCTGGGTAGCGTGCGGTGTCTGAAACTGCTGCAGGTTGGTCTGTGATGATTTCTTTCAAGGAAACTTAAAGCATCTACTTCAAGACATTAAGGCCTGGTCTACGCTAGGGGATAAGTTCAAATTCAGATACGCAGCTTCGGCTGCGTTAATTGTGTAGCTCTGTACTGTAGACATGGCCTTATGCTCTTCTGGGGATGGTAGCTCCTGCGCGCCTGTCTCAGTCCCTAAGCATATACTCACCTAAAATGGGCACTGAGCAGGCTGCCAAACGGACCCATACAATTCCATGATCTGTTGCTGCTCTCCTTCCTTCTCAGCGCAAAGGGGCAACTGGAGACCATGACCGCTATGGCACTGACGAGAGCATTTCCCTCAACCTTCAGACAAGGTGGGTAAATGTCTGGGCTCCTGATGCCAGCATGTTTCTTTGTCTGGCAGTTTGTGGGCTCCTTGCCTGGAGGACAGAAGCGCTATAAGCAAACGCTAATTAAAATGGGCTGAAGATCATGCCAATTTCACTTCCAGATGATGGCAGCTAGAGTGTCCTGCCAGAGCTTCCTGTGCAAATTCTTTCTCTCATGGGCGGTTGGTACAACTAGGGCTGGGTAAGGTGAGCCTCCAGCCCCACCGACAGCCCCACCCCCTCTGCTGAGGCCCCGTCCCCACCGTGGGAAGGGGAGGAGGTGGGGCAGCATGCCAAGCATGCATCCCCCCCCACCATGGGGAGGGGAAGACAGGTGAGGTGGTGAGAATGTGTGCCCCAGCCTCCCTGGTCCCTAGCACTGGGAAGGGAAGAGGGTGCGCAGCCTAAGGCTCCCTGGCCCGGAACACCAGGGAAGGAGGAGGCTACATGGCCAGAACCTCCCCAACTCTGGAGCACCAGGGAGGGAGGAGGGCATGTAGCCCCAGCCTCCCGGGTCCTGAGCACGGGGAGGGCGGAAGCTGGGAGCAGCAACAATCTGCCCCCCGAACACCTACAGCAGGTGTTCTGGGGGCAGAGTGTAAGCAAGGCCATGCCTGGCGGTTTGGGAAGGCAAAGCCGTCCCCCGGCAAGGCTCCCAGATGCCCATGCTTTCTCTGACTAGGGGCAGTGCCATGTGTGGAGGAGGTTAAAGCTCTGTGTGTGCTGCTTAGGAACAGAAACCTTTGTTTAAACAATGGGCTATGCAAACACTGATGTGTATTGTATTCTTCACTGCACAATGGTACCATCTTAGGAATACTAAGCACAACAGATCTGGCCTGCTTTTCAGAGAGAATGAAACAGGATTTATATGAAAGAGGATACCAAACTTCTTAATAGGTTATTAGAAATGAGCAATGTGTTGTCACAGTTTATCGTTAAACACTTAATACCTAGAAGCATTACATTTGATATGTCTCCTATTTTCTACTGGAGGGATAAAAATAATGTCTCTCACCTTAAGTAATCTTTTTAGAGGGATGAATCATTGGCATTTTGATGCACTGGCATCTTCTGAACCAGAGAGCCTTTTAAAAAGTGAAATCCACCTCAGCCACAGTGTTACTAGGGGTGGCACTGTAATACATTAATCTGCTAGCATACAGCTTTGTATTCCCAGAGAGTGGTGTCTGTGTTTGAAAATGCATATAAAATTGCTCCTGAACCTTGGGTTCAATGGTGGAGGAGCGGGAGCTGGCTGATGACAGCAATGGCAAATGCACATGGTGGTCCAATTCACTGGCTCCCAGTCATGTATCAAGGTAACCCCCAGCTGCTGTTAGTCTTGTTTTTGTGAGCCACCTGGGGTCCAAATTCATGAGGTATTAACTTTATGGGCCATCCTCCTTCTCCTCAGTCAGCGCCCCTTCCTCACCCTGGCCAGGGGGAACAACCATGTGCAGCAACAGAACGACCCTAATTCTGACAGAGAAGCCATAGCAGGTCACAGAGTTGAGCCCGGCACTCACCTGACAGCAGCAGCCCCCGTCCCGTGGCACCGGGCCAGCGTCTGGCCCAGAAGGCGCCATTTAGCGTGCGGTGATGCAGCGCCACTCAGCTTTGTCTCAGCCTGTCGTGATGGGCTGGAGTGCTCAGACCAAGTCTGAGTGAATGGCACTTACTCACTTCCCAAATTCCATTCCAGCCGGCTGCAGTGCTTACCAAGCACTGGGCATGCCACCAGCGCTCTTCCAGACAATCCCTGCCCCCACGGGCTTCCAGTACAAATATTGCAGCTCCACCACATTCCAGTTCTTCTTCGAGTGCTTGCTTCTGTCCACTCCACTTAGGTGTGTGCACGCCGCATGCACAAGTTCCGGAAGCTTTTTACCCTTTGCAGTACCCATAGGGCCAGCCAGGGAGCTCTCTGGCGTGGCGCCGGCATATCCGTGCCTATATATCCCTGCTGGCCCTCCGCCCGCTCAGTTCCTGCCTGCTTACCGCCTCTGTAAAATTCTGCCTCTGTAAAATGGTGAAATGCTTCTTATCTTATTTAGGAAATGCTTTTGATGTTTAAGGAGAAAAAATATATATTAGAGCAAAGTGTGACAAAACCATAAAGTTGGTCTTGTAGCTCTTCATTGTAACACAAAAATCTCTTGTGCTACAAAGTCCATTTATATAAGTTCTACTAGTTTTTCAGAAATCTTTCTGCGCCGAAGGCTTGCAGTCAAAATCCAGAATCACCATGCAGTATGGTTATCCAATGTCCTCTAACTGGGCTGAGTTCTGCAGAGAAACAGTTGCCCTCAGCAAAACAGGGTGGAAACTTGTAGTGCTTTGGCAGCATGCCATCACTGGGAACGGACTGAAAGGTGAGGGTGGGGAAAGAAATTAGTCAATGTTTCAGACTATCAGATTAAACTGTAATTTGTCTTTCCAGATTTAGAAAGAAACTTTTCCCCCAAAATTAGGTAGACAAGAAAATGACAAGCTGTAAGAAATGGTGTGTCTGCCAGCAGTCTGATGAGCTCACTGGTTATGCTCTGCTGAACTCTTCTCCAGAGAAAATCTATCCTGCCTTTTACAAGGACAAATCAAATCAGTAAGCTGCCTTGGTGAAGATGTGTTTGCTAATAAATGGCCCCATTCCGATCTTTCTTTGTCTCATATTGACTCCGGGCAATATTTCATGTAAATCTTAGACATAATTATATAAACTTTTTTATTACCAAGAGAGGCTCAGTCTCCCGAAACCTTAGTTTATTAATGGAAAAGGTGCAAATGCCAGTTGTTGTTGGCTTTTAAGTGTAATGTTGCGAAACTCTTTTGGCATCTGGAACATTAGTGCAGCATGATCTGTAACAAATTCCCACTCTGGTAAAAGTGCTGAGGTCACAGGACTTAAGTACCAGGACATGAGCAAAAAATGCTTTTGGCTTACAGGTAGGGACCTTGATTCTGGTGTCAGCTGTAACCCACTGTAGCAACACAAGCTGAGTGCCTAATGCTTTCAGAGGAAATATTTTACAGGAACGCGGTTATGATTAAACAGTAATTTCAGTGTGCGCTCCTGGTACTTGCTACTTTTTAAATAAACTTTTTTAATTAAAACAATTTAATGAAAAGGCATGGGCAAACTGTGTGTGGATAGTACTAGATATTAAAAGAGAGTCAAGAAAAGAAGGTGTAATTGAGAATAAGGGGAAAAGGAATACTAAAAAGCAATAAGGGATGGAAGACGATAAAATGAGAAAAAATGGAAGTAAATAGCAAAGGCATTGAATTCTAGTCTATAAATAGCATGAGGATGCCTAAAATTAGACTCAGGAGTCAAGTACCAAGTAGCCTTTTACCATCTCTGACGATTGGGGTTTATAGTTCATTCCAGGGAGAATGGAGGTTCTTCCAGAACCAGTCTCCCACCTTGGTAATCAATTGCTGATTTATAGATTATAAATGTCCATGTCATTGTAGTTAAGCACTTTGGCAATCCAGCCATTGAGGGGAAGAGTAAATGATGACATACTTTTGGCCCTGCAAGAAGGACAGAATGTAAGGCAAAAGCTGTTGAGTACTTTTCGAGACAGGGTGTACCTGTATTGTAAGGCCCTGAATTTTCCATCAGCTTGCACTGTGCATAGAGCAATATGGGCTGAAAATGATACTGCTGGTATGAGCAAGCTCTGGCACGCTAGGGCCCACTTAGACAAGTAAATCCTTATCCAAGAAGCGAGGCCCAACGGCCAGCACCAAATTATTATAGAAGAACTTTCTCCATGACTTACATGCTGCATCTATTTTAAGAATCATTTTAAGGTTTAAAATTGTGTATGCTTTATATTTTGTTGCAACAGGGATATAAAATAACTTCACTGCCAACGGCGTTATTTCATGTAATTAAGCCTCATCCTGCTATCACCCTGCACAATATACTCCCCTGGGTTTCTGTGGAAGCTCTAATGACAAAATGATTGCAAAATTGGGCCTCTGCCTTTATTCAGATTTCATTTAAAGGCCATTTGAGGTGTACCCTTTGCATGATGTGCACTCAATGCCTTGTACTGAAGGTGGAAGTTATGTGATACTGTCCCTTTTAGAGCCATGCACGTAACTCTTGCATGTAATATAATTTATCCCAAGGGGGGTGGTATGTTTGAGCTTTCAAGTATTACAGTCCTACTTCCCTTGCTGTGTTTGCACCTTTCCTTCTTTAGGGAGCCTGCATAATGCCAATCCCTATTCCCAGAAGCACTAACGCCACCTCCCTCTGTTCAGCTCAGGGTTGCACAAGTGGAATTCGGACATATCTTTTTCCCTCTAAAATGAGCTGCCCATTCTACTGCAGGTTTCTCTTTTGCAAATGCCAGCTGCCCTTCCAACATCCAGCATTTCATCCCAGTTCTCTCCATCCCTGCCAACTGCCATGGAATCTTTGGAGCCCCAACATTCCGCCTCAGCTCCTTT
>JANRFK010002918.1:2076503-2092295 GCA_030068395.1 Apalone spinifera | reverse complement strand
ATTGGTCCTGCCTAGAGCAGGGGTCTGGACTTGATGACCTCCTGAGGTCTCTTCCAGCTCTATGGTTCGATGATTCTATGATTCTTTGGAGCCCCAAAATTCCACCTCAGTGCCCTTTTCTCCATCCCGCAACCCATCAATTTACACAAAACTCTTGTGCCCCCCATGTTACTTTCAGGCTGTGTCTACACTGCACGATTATTTCAGAATAATCTATTCCAGAAGAAATAACTCCAAAATAGCTTATTTTGAAATAGCGTGTCTACACTACTGGGAAGCCTGAAAATTAGACCGAGGCAGGCTACCCTAATGTGGATGCTCTACCTTGATTTAGAGCCCCAGGAAGCACTGGGGAGTAGTTACTTGGAATGGCCTGGGGGCCAAAATCATTTCAAAATAACAGGCTAGCTGTGCAGACATTCTCATAGTTATTTCAGAATAACAGACATTATTCCAAAATACCGTTGCTGTGTAGACGTACCCTCAGAGGCCTTTCCTTTAGAGATATCAAGGTGCTGTTTAGCAAAGCCAAGAGAAATCTTACTTATCTTGTATCCCAGCTCTTCATTCCTTCTTAAGCCTTTTCCTGATTTCTCCTCCCTTCTGTCTTTCCCTGTCTGTGGAGTTAGGCAGAGAAGGACTGTAGAGTAGCTCCACAGACACCTCTTCTGTTCCAGACAGGAGGCCACGGGGATATTTCCCTGCCATCTTTAAAGAAGATAGGTACAGTTCTGGGTGCGACGGGGAGCTGCTCATTTCTAGATCTCTGGTCAAATTTGGCCCATGTCAACAGTGAATGAATGTACTCTCATCGGGTGGCTCTTTGGTAACTGATGTGAGAGGAGCGGGTGGCCGATGCCCACGTTGGCACTGTCAGCTGAAAGGCCCGGGATTGATGGGCAATAGAGTGTGAGCTCCTCTTGCACATCAGACGGTGATCCCTGTTGGGCAGGTATACATAAATTTGGAGAGGTCATATGGTAAAACTTGCACTGAGGCTGCCCATGAGCAGTAAGTGTGCAGAGATACTAACTTAATACTGCTCAATTACTTCGTCATACTTTTTTTAAAAGAAAGATACTCATTGTCATGAATAAGGCTGTGGTAATTGCGGCCTTGAATTTTTTTTAAAGATGATGGGGAACTTCCAGTAATGAATAAAACTCCTCAGGAACGTCCCTCTTTTCTGAAGATGGAAAATCATTCTCTTTCTTAAGCAAAGTTGCCTATGTAAACCTTGGATATAACTGTGTAACAACATAACATACACCACTGAAGAAAAGATTTGATGTGTTGCTGGAAACTCCCAGGGAAAAAAACATGAGCTCATTTTACAAATCACAGGTGGCCTGTTTTATTTGTAGCTATTATAATCTCTGAAAAACTCAACCTAGAACAACTGCCACACTTCATAGTTGCTTGAAATGTTATATGTCTTAATGGCTTCTTCCATGATAATCCACAGAGTACAAATGCTGCATTTTAGAAACTGTTCAAATAAGGGTAATTTGTACAGTTTGTAACTTTGCTGGCCAAGACAATTTCAGAACAGGTAAAGGGGAGAATGTTGAAAAGAGCCCAGGACTTGGAGTATATTGCAGTAGTAACACTCAGCTTGTAAACTCTGGAGGGCAAGGGCCTTCAAAGCAGCCTGCAGATTGTGTAACATGATGACACTCTGAAGATAAGTAACTAATCTCTCTCGATATATAAAAAAGTTTTTCCTGACGAATGACAGAACGTTCCTGCCGGGCGACAGAATGTCGTCATCACATCATCAGCGTCGACAGGCTCTCTCAGCGAAGAGAAAATGGCCAGAGAGAGGGGGTTAGGCAAGCGTAGCAAGCAGAGAGCATAGCCTCAAAGAAGATTATAAATTAGTCATGCACGGGAACAGAGCGAGACGAAGGTACTGCCTTACTGTGCAGCAACATCATTGCCATCTTGGACTACAGCAATTCTAAAAGACCCATTACCGTCAGCCCTGGGACAGAGGGCTGTAGAGCGCTTCGTGTTCTTTCATTAATGGTTCTCTCCTGTTGATCATGGCAACTTTTTAATGTCTGAAAACAGGACACTACAGCAGGAGCACTGGAACCTCCCCCAGCCCCATCCCCTCCCCTTGAGGCCTGCGCCCTGTGCCCTGCTTCACCTCTTCCCTTCAGCACCTCCCCTTCTCCACCTCTTTGTCACTGCAGATCCACTATGCCTCAGTTTAACCCACCAGGGAATAGAGAGGGCATGGGGGCAGTGAGGATAAAATCCATCTCTGTGTGTCAGTGGATCTGGCAGTAGGGGTCAGACAAGCACCCGACCAGAAAGACAAGCCTATCTTTCCATAGACCACATCACCCTCTCCTAGGCTTCCCACAGCACAGAAATCCATATCAAGGCAAGAGTGCCCTGGAGATTTCTCTGTCCCTCCTGACTTAAGTTGTGTGTGCTGGTGTCCGGTGGCCCTGGGCACTTGGGTCCAAACCTAGCTCAGACAGAACCAAAACCTATTTGCAGCCTGGGAGGGCCACCCACCATCACTGACCCTAAGCAGAGAAGGCACTGTCTTTTGAAGGTTCCCACCCCGATCGTCTCTGCCCCTTGACTTTGCACGTAACTCTCAGGCTGGTGGGAACTGCCCCCAGTGAGCATGGAAAAAGACGTGAATGAATCCGGGCTGAGCAGGAGCGGTTATCATGAGGAGGGTGCCATTTTGTAGAGCAGGTCTCTGGAACTTGCAGAGTTTCACTGTAATACTCTAAAACTGCCTTGCATTCCAGGCAGTTGCTGTTGGGGGAGGAGACACATTTGGGGGCCAGCCGAAATCATCCTGTGGGCCACAATTTGGAGTACGCTGGTGTATGGGCCGGATGTGAGGGAGAGGGAGTGCGATGGCCCTTTGTGAACAAGACTTGATGCATACTTGAGCATCACCTTTCCAATTCTCTCCCAGGCCTAAATTTTACAGATTTTTTTCTCCCTAAAAGGGTGGTTTTACCCTAAACAGGATCCATTTGTCCCTCTGGTTGCATGTATGGAGCATTTTCCAAAGCGGGGTTTTTGGGGGTGCTATGGTGATTTCCTGTGCACTTTCTTTTTCTTTCACAGTCAGTACACACTTAACATGTGGCTTGATGTGCCAAGTACTCGTCCTCCTACTTTCTCTGGATTGCACTTTCATATAGACATTAAAGCTCCAGGTGGAAATTAAAAGTGGGCCTCTTCCTCCAACAGAGGATGGTCCAATAAAACATATTGTATCTCCCAGCTTGTCTCTCTCAATCCTGGGACCAACCCATCTGCAACAAATACTGCAAAACATCATAACTTGTTGTGTGCTGCCCTGCTCTAATGTAGTGCTTATGTCTTTTTTGTCCGGTTGCTGACTGATCATTTGGCAAGGCTACAAAGATAGTACAATGAGGATGAATGCTAGGTTTGTATGTCTTCAGTAAATAGCGTTATTAAAACTAAAACTCTCTCTCACTAGAAAGAAACCATATTGCTGAACTTCACTAAAGAAGCAGCAAAGACATTAATTTAGGGGAATCCTGAATGATTTATTTCTTTTAAAATACTAGTTGCTGTTTGAATTAACAGAATTGTTTCCCTGCTGTTTGAGTTTCATTCTAGTATCATTAATAAATAGTATTGATTTGAAAGTGAGTAGCTAAATAGTCAAATCTGGTTTAGAAACTGCCCTGATTAAAATAGCCCATTAACATAATTGTATTTTTATAGTTAACCTGCTGTGGGGAAATGCCAAATTGCATTAAGCTGTTACACTCTGTGTAACCCCGAAATTTAACTACCTGGTGATTCTGTTTAGGAAACTGTAAAAGCTGGAAAAGTTGCCTATCAGGGTTTATTTTATGTATTTTAAGGCATTCCTTGTTAGTATATAGGCACAGCAGGACTTTGTTTTCACAGCAAAATTATAAGTTTGGTTGATGAAGGTAATTGTGTTGGAACCACACAACATTTTGATTAAAATATAGACTGATATAAAATGTACACAGCACACATGAAATGGATAAAAGCAGGCTAAGTCATCTCAAACTGTCTTTCTAAGCAGGGAATCATGACACATTGGGTGTGTTTCTAGTGAAGTCCTACAGGGATCTGTTCTTGACCCTATGCTAACATTGTTATCAGTGACCTGGAAGAAAACATAAAATCATCACAGGTAAAATTTGCGGATGATTAAAAAAATGGGGGAGTATTAAATAATGAAGAGTATGGGTCACTAACACAGAGCAAACTAGATCGCTTGGTAAGCTTAGTGGAAGCAAACCATATGTGTTTTAAAATGGCTAAATGTAAATATATACATGTAAAAACAAAGAATATAAGCAATAATTACAGAATGGAGGACTCTAGCATGAGATGCAGTGACTCTGAAAAAGATTTGGGGTTGGTGGTGGATTGATCAGGGCCTCCAGCTTTGCTGGACCTCTGGGCGAGATGGGGGGGACCTGCTCCGCACCCCCAGAAGGGGCAAGGGCTTGGGTAAAAGGGGCAGGGCTGTAGGTAGGCATCCCCAAGCCCTGCCTGGAGAGCGTGGCTCAGTGCGCTGGCAGCAATGTAAAGGACCTGAGGTGCAGCCCCAGCTGGAGTCCTGTGGGTAGTTCTGGTGCCCACAATTCAAGAAGGATGAAACTGGATAGGGTTCAGGGAAGAGACACGAGAACAATTAAAGGATTAGCAAACCGGCCTTACAGTGACAAATTCAAGGAGCTCAGTCCAATTTCCTTCACAAAGAGAAAGTTAAGGCTGTTTACAGTTTATAGGTACCTACACAGGGAAGAAATATTTGAGAGCCCAGAAAGGTATCACATGATACAGTTCCTGAAAGAAGAAGCTAAACAAATTCAGACAAGAAATAGTGGTAGAAATGTAGCCGTGTTAGTCTGGTGTAGCTGAAACAAAATACAGCACTATGTAGCACTTTAAAGACTAACAAGATGGTTTAATAGGTGATGAGCTTTCGTGGATCCAATCAGGGATCCACCTCGTCATCTCTAGCCTGATTCTAGTCTGCATATTTATAGCTGCCTCTGGAAATTTCCACTTCATGCATCTGACGACGTGGGTCTTTGCCCACGAAAGCTTATGCTCCAACACTTCGGTTAGTCTATAAGGTGCCACAGGACTCCTTGCCGCATTTGCATTGAGTTAAATCCAAAACCTATATAAAGGGAACTTAATTATGCCCAAAATATTTGCACTGGTGCACACAGGTGAAATTGTATAATTTATTTGAAATATTCAAAAAATGATTCTGTATGCACTATATATTTTAGAGAGTTTGTGTGTCTGTTCATCTGTCCACCCACCTGTGAGTCCATTTTGTCAAGAACTCCTCCTAAATGGTCAGAATTAGAACCACCAAATTTGCTATGCAACTTCCTCTTATCACAACTTAAAACAAGGTCAGGACTGGTTGTGCCAGGACAGTGGAGTGTTCCTGAAATGCAATTGTTTCTCATAAAATGGAAAGGGAGGGGGTCTACTATGAGGGACAGTTATGCTCTAGAATGACTATAAAGGGGGCAGCGAGGGGCCAGAGATGTGGGCTGGAACAGCTGTAACTCTATTGGGCCACCAGGGGGCAGAGGCAGAGAAAAGGACAGCTATCTTCTATATATTTCAGAGAGTTTGTCTGTTTGTGTGTCTATTTGACACTCCTGCCCCAGCTGGGCCCACTGCAGTGGCCATGGAGAGATGCTTCTTACTTTGCCCCAAGCTGCTGCGGTGAGAAAGGGCTGGAGTGGTCCTCTCTCCCTAGGGCAGCCTGTGTCCTGAACCCCTCCTTCCCAGCCCCACACCAGAACAACAATTTAAATGAAGAAAACAAACAAATTGCACATCACTCCTGACGTCTTAAGTTGCCCCTCTCTGACATTACCTAGATCCACCTGTTACTTTGTACACAGGGGTTCCATCGCTGTCTATCCTGCTGTCAGTTTAGACCCTGCCCTGAACCTGGTCAGTATGTTCTTGTTATCTGTGGGGTGTGTGTTGGTACCGAGATGTTTCTTAACAAGGTGTTCTGTTATGACCCCTCTGGAATGTGCTTAAGGCCTGTGCCTACTACCTCTTAGGTAGGAGTGTTTCTGTACTATCAGCCCTGTTCTTGCCAACTCCTGTTAGCTGGGCTTGCCTCTTGCTCACAGCTTAACTCTGCTTTATATTAGCAAAGTCTTAGCCATTGCTGTCTAGGCCTCAGGCCTCAAACCCGGCCTGTGATACAAGGGCTTATTTTTCAGACCCTCATCTTACTGCATTGGTGAATGTTAAATCATCCCTGGATGCAATTATGTGCCACTCTTAAGGATTTAAGAGGTATGTTCCATTACTAAGGATTCCATTCATTTCTTCCCTCTCCAGCATGAAACTTTTAAACAAATATGATGTTCCCAAAAGTCTAGTCTAAATACCCTTAGCTAGTGCCAGCACGATGCAGTCGGGTGCTCTGGTAACTCTCTCTAATCAGTCTTGACCTGTAACATTCCTTGCTATTCCAGGCCTCGTTTCTCCTGTTCAGAGATTGCCAGTTGTACTGAACTGTATGTTTTGTGATATGGACTTAAGGTCCTCTGGGAGCTAGAAGGAAACCAAATTATACCCTACTTGGGCTATAAGTGAAAATTAAACTCAAATCTCTAGGAGTGAATGGCTACAGAACTAACTATACAGCTGAGCCCTCTCGAGGGTTCTCTTCCTCTGCTGTTTACAGCAGTTCTGCTGTTTGGAGCCATTACAAAGCACCATCATTTGTGTTTCCGCTTTTATATAGAAACCCATATTTATATGCTCATTGCATGTGATACTGTGATGCAGTTTAAGTGGTGACTAGCTGGCGGAGTGTCATTGTGACCTGAACAGTTAGTATGAAAATATTACTCAAATGACAGTAGCTGTAACATTCATAAAATTCTGAAGCCAGGTCTTCAGTAAACAACTATTAACTAAACCAAGAAACTATTTTGAAATAACTAAACTCGACTTAATAACTCCTGATTTTCCAAAATTGAAATAGCATGTCTCCACAACGGGGAAGTCTCTAAATCAGTCCGAGGCAGGCTCCATTAATGTGGACGTGTTACCTCAACTTAAAGCCCCAGGAAGCACTGGGGAGTAATTAGTCTGAATTACTCTGAGGAGTAGTTATTTAGAAATAGTAGCACCGGAGCATCCACACTATTGCTATTTTGACATAACTATTTCAAAATGAGTGTTATTCCCCCAGGAAAGCAGGAGTACAGATTTCAAAATAATGGGCTTGGTAGTGTGGATGCTCTACTTAGTAATTCTACCTAAGGAGAGTTACTTTGAAATAAAGCCCAAGTATAGACCAGGACCGATGGAATTATATTATGGTGATCGTGAAAGGAACCAGATGGATAACCCAGTAGATAGAGGTCTTGTATTTATCCCAGCCCTTTTCCTTCCATCAATGAAACCTATATCAGGTGATAAGAGAGTCCCTTGTTCAGGTACATTCAGCCATTAGCTTTTCCCTGTGACTGTCAACTGTGGAGGTCAGTGAATATCAACTGCGGTTGTGCTTCCTGTGATGTGGTCATCTCTCACTAGGAATTGAACTGAGGACGACTAAATACATTACATAGACTATTGAAGCAGCATCTGTGGGAATTCCTTTTGCACTCTACCAACAAGAGTAAAATTTGGACTGATGACAGAAGATAAAAGGCAACGAAGAATTAAACTGGATAAGCAACCTCTTCTCAATCCCGTTAGCCATCCAGTCCTCTCAGCGCAACTTTTTAAAGTACAGCTCTATGGCCTTTCTTACTCCAACAGGCTTGTCTTCCAAGTCAAAGCTGCTTACTTTACTGCAGAACCAAGACACTTAAGGGGCGGGGGAGGAGAGATTCAGTTCTGACTTGTTCATCCACAAAATTAACAACTAAATTTCATATGAAGAATCTTTATTGTTGGTGAAGGGTGAGCCAGGAAAAAAAACCCATGTAACATTCAGATCCCAAGGTAAATTTGCAGGGCTAGCAGCTGAAAACAAAGGTAACATCTTTTTATTTGGTAACTGACAAGATTTGATCCAAAGACTTTGAAGGGGAAATATATATATATATATACACCTCTTCACAATGGCATTTTTTCTAAGTTACTTTTCATATTACTACTCTAAGGATATGTCTACACTTGCAGTCTAATTTGAATTATTAGCCTAATTATTCCTCCTGGAATGAGGTTTAACAGGTAGTTCGAACTAGGGCTTTATTTCAAACGCCCGTTTCACTGCCGCGTGTAGATGCAGATTACTTCGGGCTTGTAAATTTCAAAAAATGGCGCCTGGCTGGGAAGATGCAAATCAAGCGCGGGATATTTAAATCCCAGGCTTGATTTGCAATTACGAATGCCTACATTTGCAGCCCTAGTTCGAATTAGGCTGCAAGTGTAGACATACCCTAAGGCAGTTTGAAATAACTCAGTATGATTATATATCTCCTCTCTCTCTCTCTCTCTCTCTCACACACACACACACACACACACAGACATACACACACACTATAAGAAGGTTTATCTACACTAACACATAATGAAGCAGAGAGCCCATTAAAGCACCTTTCCTAGAGGAGAACGTATTAATGACATAGCTACAGAAAATACAGAGACTGCACTGTGTTACATGCCTCGCACATTGATAGGTTAATATTTTAGAACACTGCAAACTTCATGGCTTCTGGGAGCAAGAACAGGCTAAAATTGTTATTTTACATCGGAAGAAACACTGCATTTTGGATATTAAAATATTTCCTGTGTGGTTTGCATATAACTTGTAGCTTATGTTTCTCCTGACAGACATAAAAAAGGCTCAGTTTTAGCTAAATTACTCTGTTAAATGGCTAATTTCAGAGCTCTCTTTGAGAGAGAAAAATAGAGACTAGTCTTTACAGAGTCTGATCCTCACCCTGTAGTTATTGGATTTTTCAAATTCACACTAAAATCCACTGTAGGTTTCAATTTCCTGCAGGTCCTAGTCTGCACTAGGACTTTATTTCAAAATAACTCCCCCTAGGTCAAATTAATAAGCAGAGTGTCCACACTGCCAAGCCCATTATTAACAGGCAGCTTAATCTGAAATCTGTACTCCTGCTTTCTTTGGAAAATAATTCTAATTCCAAAATAGTTATTTTGAACGGCATTAGTGTGGACGCTCCAGTATACACTACTTCCCAAAGTCATTCAAACTAATTACTTCCTGGGGCTTTCAGTTGAGATAGCACGTCCACATTAACAGAGCCTGCCTCAGGCTAATTTTTAGGCTTCCCTATAGTGAGGACACACTATTTCGATTTTGTTATTTTGGGAAGTAAATCGATTTTAGTTATTTTGAAATAGTTCCCTAGTGTAGACATGCCCTTTTAGGGCTAGTCTCAGGCTTAAGTTAAGCATATATTTATGGGTTTTATTTGCTTAATGGTACTGAGGTCCAAGTGCTCAACACCTTGGATGACTGAGCCTTCAATCTCCATTAACGAAAGTATACCCCAGGGACTAGACCCTGGCTCTTCTGCAAGAAACTGGTCAGAAGCAGATAATTTAAATTCTGTTGATTAACACTATGAAATTATACGGAACTGTAACTAGGTGAAATGCGATAAGGAGTCCTGTGGCACCTTATAGACTAACAGATTTATTGGAGCATAAGCTTTCGTGGGCAAAGACCCACTTCGTCAGACAGGTGAAATGGTCAGAAGAGAAATTCAGTCATATTGAATGAAGACCCAGACACTGTACTTCTGTCTTAGGCAGGACTAAAGCTGTGTTATTGAAGAGATAGTAGAGTATCAGTAGTATGTAGACAGAAAGGAGATTGTTATGCAATATTAATGCCTCTGTAACACTCCATCATTAAAGTGCTTTTCAAACACTAATGGAGCCTCAGGACCCTCTAGCAAGTTAGGTCCATATTAGCCTCATCTTACAATTGGCAGCTGAAGCACACAGTAGTGAATCGACTTGTGTAGCACGGCAAAGGAAGGCATCGCCAGAGCCTCCGTTGGGACTGACTTTATGGGCGAGGGCCAAAGTCTGCTGCCCAGTTTATACACATGACTAATTCTATCAAAACGCATGAGAGAACTCCTGTGAGCAAGGCAAGTCGGATGTGGCTCGGAGTATGTCAGGAGAAATTTGCATGATGCTGTAGTCAGTACAATGGCAGCTGACAAATACTCTGAATAGCTTTCGCACACCTGAACAAAAGCTCTGGGTGAACTCAGAGGCTTATTTCTTTCACCAGCAGAAGTCAGTCAAGATATTATCTCATGCACCTTGTTCCTCTAGCTTGCTTACACATAAACAGCCTCTCTGCTTCCTTTCCTGATACTGTTCACTTTTGTTGGTACTGTAGAGCCAATGCAGCTGTTGAGAGCAAACAGGACTCTCTCTGCCTCCTGTGTCAGGAACAACACAGCCGCTTACATTTCAGTTGGCTGAACGCTTATAGTTGATGGCACTCTTGGTGATGTAAGAAATGGAGAGAACCAAGATGAATTTTCAGATTCCAGGCTGACGGTTGTGGGACTGACAACAGAAAAGTCTTTCTGTCCAGAGTAGTTTGCTATGGAGTCACTGAAAGAGAAGCCCATGAGGTCAAGTGAGTACAACCACATGTTAAGACAAAACACAATGTTAATTTAGTAGCAATTGTGAGAGAGCCAGTTTGGCAGAATGTGTTAAACTGAAAGGAGTCCTAGCCAAGAAAGAGTCACAAACAGAATCATTAACACCTGAAGAAGATAATTTTCAGTTAAGGACATTTCTAATTAGGGAAGGAGTTTTATTCCTCCTCTCTCCTCCCTCCTCCCTCAAGTTACAGGAAATTCAGGATGACATCACCCCTTAGTGAGCTGAAATGGCTGTAATGTATGGGCAGGAAATGGATGGTCAAAGGAGCTGATTAAAAAGAAAGCAAGATAATTTGAAGTGCTGCTGCCTTAAATGACTAGAGAAAAATGTTCTGAATCGCAACATGGTAATTAGAAAGGGGAGGGGGGATAAAATGTCTGAAAATAAGTATTAAGATACTTACCACTGATACTTACTGCGAGATTTGGCATCCTAGGGACTGCCACTTTAACAGCTTTAACAGGAGTCATGTCATTATGTTTATTTGGGCATGAGAAGTAAAGCTGCAGGCAGGCAGAGGGCCTGATTCTGGCTTGCATCCTGGTCATTATTTATCCCTATGCAAAGTGGGTGTAAAAAGGTATTTAATCAGCATAGCAGAGCTCCTGTCACTGCTGGAGAGAGTGAAGAATCAGCCCCCCCCGAAAGAGCAGTGGTTTGCAGAAGCTCTTGAAAGCAGCCCATGCCCTTCAGAATCTTTGACCCTGATGAGGCGGATTCTATTGAGCAGACACTTTAGCCAGGAAAGAGACCACAGAACCAAACACACAATTTACCTAAGAAGGGCTATAAAATCCTCCTGCTCTTCTGTGTGTCTGTCTGTGCCCCTGATCATCCAGCCTCACTACTGTGCTAGAGTCCCTTGTTAAAATCTACCCCCAAACTGAAGCAAAGGTCAGGACAATGTCCCTCCCTTTGACTGGGACACCCTCCCAGACAGAGCTAAAATGTCACTCCGGTATTTCCTGAGGAGCAAAATAGAACAGCATGTGGCCCGTGCACGTAACATCCATTGATTTGTTCAGCAGAGCTGCCTCTTCCTTGATTATGAGAAAAGTGTTTGTGTTTAAATGGGAAAATAAATGAATAGATCCCGAAGTCTGGGTGCTCCTGTCTGCGCACTCAACGCTGCTCTCACCGGCTAAGGGCATGGGGGTGTTTTGTGGGGAGTCCTAGTAAAAGTATCATCAGCAAGATTGTTATTTCCTGCTGACTTATTTCATACAGGAAACACACCGTTATAACAAGGGGCTCCGGATCCATGGCGGGGGCTCCTTACTGCTATGGCAATATGAACAGGAGCAATAATGGGATTTTGTTATGCATTTGTACATTAGTTCTGGGGATTAGAAACTATGTTGCGTCCCATCGTGGTTTCCTTTCGAGTGGTTGGGTAATGAGAGGTGACTGAAGACAGTTTGGGACAGATTTGCAAGCTGGGGGCACATAGTTAGGCTTACATCAATGTACGTCTCAGTTATGTGTGAAAATCCTTAGTGTGTGCCTCACCCGGGGACAAGTTGTGGGTGAAATATGGAGGTCCCTGTCTGGCCACTGTGGCATGAGCTCCTAGGTCACATCACATCTGGATGAGTAATGGCTGAGCACCCCCATCTGATGACTGATGTTCTGTGTTGGTAAGTCTAAACAAACAAACCAACAAAAGCAACCCCAGGCTTGCAGTCTCTGCAGAGAGCTCGGTGGTTTGAAGGGTCACAGAGACAATATTATCTCACCTCTATGTAACCGCTTGGAGTCAGCGGGTGGCCTGCTGACTCACTACAAGGGCTAGGCGTAATAGGAATTTCCCATTCCTGGGTCAGCCAGCCAGGCGGTTATGCAATTCAGCAGTCACGGCCCCTGGGTCAGGTGGGGCAGCAAACAAACAAGCAAGTCTATAACAGTTTGAGGCTCAGGTCTGTCTGCAGGCTGAGCCAGGGGTCAGCTCTCCTAGCTCGGGCAGGGAGCTGACAAGCACAGGGATTTTTCCCCAAAGGGGGAACCTGCCACCCCACGTGGAGGGATGGCAGGGTGGGGACACAGGCCCGCCCACTCCACTGTGTCCAAGCCCAGGGCCCTAGCCGTGGCAGCGTGGGTGGCCACTGGGTCAGCAGGGATCCAGGCCACAACATGCCGACCAGATCTGTGGGTCAGAGGGGATCTAGGCCGCAACACGTTGCCCACCCAACCTCCATTTCATCAGCCGGTGTGGGGTCAGCTTTCCCTGGGCCGCTTCCTAGTTTCCCCTGAGGGCCTACTTGACACGACTGCTACTTCTCGGGGTTCTCCAGGAGCACTGGTGCTGGCAGGGTGCCATGGGCTTGGGGTCTGGGTCCCTCCCTGGTCCTGGTGATGCAGTCCAGTCTCCGGAGCCTGGTGTGGGTTCTGGGCCCCTTGGCCCATACTCAGGGCCTGGTGGGGTTCAGAGTGGCCTTGGCCTGTCTCCAGAGCCAGGCAGTGGTCCCTATCTCATCATCCCTTAGATGTCGGGACAGTCGTGCCTTCCTCCTGGGGACACCAGGGAGAACGTCTGGCCTGCTTGCCCACTGGGCTCCGAGGGTACGGCTACGCTGCCACTTTCTTTCTTTCTTTCTTTTTTTTTTTTTTTTTTTTTTTTAAAGCTACACAAAATGCGCTCCATATTTTGGGTAGCTTTTTTCAGTCCTTTTGTTGGAAGAGGCTTTTCCGACATTTGGCCCGTCTAGACTGAGCCAAATGTTGGAAAAAAATCCTCTTTCAGAAGCCCCCTTATTCCTCGTGAAACAAGGAGTACAGGGGCTTCCGAAAGAGCATGTTTGCTCGTCTGCAAAAAAAAAAAAGCGGAAGAGCAAACGTGTTCCCTGGACGTGGAAAAACTCTTGTAGTGCAGACATACCCTAACTAAGCTCTGCTCTTATCGTTCCAGCCCCGCCCTTCCGCTTCTTGTGCGGGGGCTGGGTGGCTCTGGCCCTGCCCACCAAGGGATCTTACGGAGGGCTTCCCCTTCTGGGTCAGTGGGCAACCATGCTCACTCACTACACTCCCAGAGCAAGGTTTAGGTAAAGAGCTATGTGTGATATGTCCCTTCTGTGTATAATTAGGGAGAACATAATTATCCTGGACTTTCAGTTCCACACCTTTCACAGCACAAGATTGATTGCAGAAATATGAGTGTAATTGTGAGCTAAAAAATATGTTGGTTACAGACCCAATTTGGAGCCATGTCAGGTGGCATTCCTCCAACCCCTGACAGGCCTGGGGTTCAGAATCATAGAATCATAGAGCTGGAAGAGACCTCTGAAGGTCATCAAGTCCAGCCCCCTGCTCTAGGCAGGACCAATCCCAACTAAATCAACCCAGCCAGGGCTTGGTCAAGCCGAGACTTAAACACCTCTAGAGATGGAGACTCCACTACTTCCCTAGGTAACCCATTCCAGTGCTTCACTACCCTCCTAGTGAAATAATTTTTCCTAATATCCAACCTGGACCTCTTCCACCACAACTTGAGACCATTGCTCCTTGTTCTGCCATCTGTCACTGCTGAGAACAGCCTCTCTCCATCCTCTTTGGAACCTCCCTTCAGGAAGTTGAAGGCTGCTCTCAAATGGTAATAAAAGGTTTAGAGTTGGTCTCTCCTGTTTGAAAGTGGATGTGGTGGCAGGTGGGGCAAGAGAAGAGGAGAACAAACATTCCTTCCCTCATCCCCACCTTCTCAGTAGACACATGAGATAAGTGCCCTGCACACATACACACACTGCAACAGCTTTCCAACTTGTGGTATTTTCATTGGAAACATCCAACCATTTAAAGTCATTCAAATAAGTCATGATCAGAAGTTCAGATGTGAACAGAGGACAATAACAAGAGGGAAACTGGGCCAAATATATGGAACCAAGGACCACATTTGTAAAGGCATTTAGGCACCTAAAGATGCAAATGGGCACTTATAGTAGGATTTTCAAAAGCACATAGGTGTCTAACTCCCATTGAAATCAGTGTAACTCCATGTTAGTTTTTGCCATTCCCATATCAGAGCTGCAAGCTGTGAATAGACCACTCCATTCAAATACATATACACAGATTTGATGGAAGACAATTAACAATTGAATGTACCGCAAAAGAAAGGTGCCAGATTGACATTTCTATAGTCTGAATCTCTCTCTCCAAGGAACAGGTGTGTCACAGTCATTGCTTCCTTGCTGATGTCCTTCGAGACCTGAAAGAGCCTCCTGGGATGAGAGGAAGTGGAGCCTCCTGGGATGAGGGGAAGTGGAGTGGCTGTTGCCTTTTTGAGTTTGACATAATATGAAAAGTCCTCACTTTGGGCAGTGTTGGCCATTGGCTGGACTATACTCTGAAGGATAAACTTAATTTGTTGTCAGTATGACCTCTGTGTGACCTGGATGTTAGGTCTGGTCTTTGTAAAGAGGTATGTGCTTGAACACAGGTACGCAAAAGAAGGGGATAGGTGAAACTGGTTTGAACCTGTTGTAAGGCCTGCAAAGGGACTGTGAGGGGACAGATAATGATTGGAGGGAATTTGGTGCAATGGGGCATGACCTGTATATGCATGCAATTGTAAGTGGTCAGTGGAAAAAGGGGTAATTACCAAGTAAGGTAGTACTAAAGGCCTTGCCTTTTGTTTGGGAAGTTGCAGAAACTTTTCCTGAGTATCCTGGAGATTTTTGCCCGGAATGCATTCCTGAATAAAGTTGGTTGCTTAAGAAAAGTGTCTGGAATTGATTTGGTAGGGGTTTGGGGCCCCCATCCGAACCCTCGGATTATAATTCTCCTTCAACTCCATAGGGGGACGAAAGCACATGGGCCTCGTACATGTCACAGAATATGTGACAGCCCTGTTAAAATCAGCTGCCTCCTGGAGATAGGTAGCAACTTATCCATGGCCACCTGCTGAGACGGCCCCCAGCATCCCAGTTGATTTAATTTTCTTGTATGGTACTTTGTGCCCTGGAACTGGATGGCAAGTTCCAAATATCTTTTATAGAGGAACCTCAATAACTTCCAGAGTCTACCGAACTCTGCTCCCTACACAACGTTGCCAATATGAGGACACCACATGGACAGAGCCTTCTGGGGTCTCTTCCAGCTCTGTGATTATATGATTCTAGTGGGGGCAAA